>JZKD02S1981053.1:0-10378 GCA_000966675.3 Picea glauca | reverse complement strand
AGCGCCCTTCAATTTTTGGTTACTTGGTATAGTTTTTGACCCTTTTGGAATGCTGTGAACTTAATTCAGTGCCATGAATGACTTCATTGCTGTTTTGATGATGTGGAGTTCTTGTCGCCATGTGCAGATGAAATTTCAGTGATAACAATCGGCATGCGGTAATCCTTCCCAAATTCCGTCAAACATAATGAATGCCCAACATCCTATGTCCTTTATGGGGAATCAACCAATGATGTCTCCACATATGCAAAAACCTTACGCTGGTCAAGGCCATGGTTTCTATCAGAATCCAGGCCAACAACCAAACTTTTCTTGGCAACTTGGTGCCAGTCAAACTCCAGGACCCTTTTTCCCAGGCTATTAGCAGCAACCCAAACTACCATTCTTGGCGACGTTACACTTGCCAGATTTGACACGGTTGTTGAATGATCCTATCTGTCACGATCCGTGTTGGCCTCCTATGCCGACAAAGTTTCCTTCGGACATCCCAAAGTTCGAGGCCAAGCCTAACGAAGATCCAGGTGATCACGTGACTACCTTCCACCTTTGGTGTTCATTTAACTCACTGAAAGATGACTCCGTTCAGTTGCGATTGTTTCAACGCACTCTTATCGGGAGTGCCACAAAATGGTACATCGATCTTGATCGCTCACGATATTCTTCTTTTGGCAAACTAGCTATGGCTTTCCTTAACCATTTCCAGTTACCTGTGAGATACGACGCGGTCTCAAAACTGCTTTCCAATTTCAAACAGATGACAGCGGACCATATCTCTGACCATATCCAAGAGTGGCGATGCCGAAAGAGTCTAATCAAAGTGCCAGTTCCACCAGCATTCCTGCTTGAGTGGTTCCTTAAGTCTTTAGTCCCCCAATTATCCAAAGACGTCACAACTTCAGGGGTTTTCTCTGAGGAAGATGCCATCATGAGGGCTCAATAGTTTGAGCTTATCTATTCTCAGTCTGGTTTATTATATAACATCCTTTCGGATGCACCACGATCAATTCTGCATAAAACTAGATAGAGAGTCGGACCACATGCCGATGGTATTGTTGGTTCAACCCAAACCAAGCCCGCTGAGCAATTGACAAAACAATTGCAACAGTTATCCATACAACACTCAGCGACCAGCCAGACTACTGCTTTGGCTACTCCTCCTACCCAAACATCGAAAGTACACTCCATGAAGACGACTAACCCAAAGGCCAACCAGCAGCCTAAAGGGAAGAAAAAACAACGCAAGAAGGGTAAGGGGGATAAAAAACCCACTGATAATGCTGGCGAGGGCACAACGGAAAAGCGGAAGGCGAGGTATCCGTGCAACTTGTGTGCGGAAGACCACCCAACCCATCTATGTCCTCGACTTGCAGAGGCCCAGAAGTTTGTCACACAACAACAACCGACTGTGTTGACTAATCCCTTTCAGCATGGGAAAAATTTAACTCAAGCCTCTGCAAGTGCCGAAGGGGGCAGTCAAGAAACCTGTCATCCTCTTAATAATTCCTCGTCCACAAACATATATATGGTTAGGGGTGACGCTTTAATAATGACTAGAGCGCACGACTATAGTAAACCAAGCACCTCTGAGAAGGGCAAAGAAGCTGAACTCCCATCTCTTCCTCTACAGATAGAGAAGACATTGGGAGAAACGATGACACACATTCCCAAAGGTGCATTCAGGAAATCTTCTCACAATCCAAATGCATGGGCCGCCCAGAATTACTCTATGGTGGAAGATTTATCCCAAACCCCTTGTGCTATGTCCGCTTTGGAGGTCCTCCAAAGTTGCCCTGCTCAGAGGAAAGCCTTGTTGACTGCTNTGGTGCCAGTCAAACTCCAGGACCCTTTTTCCCAGGCTATTAGCAGCAACCCAAACTACCATTCTTGGCGACGTTACACTTGCCAGATTTGACACGGTTGTTGAATGATCCTATCTGTCACGATCCGTGTTGGCCTCCTATGCCGACAAAGTTTCCTTCGGACATCCCAAAGTTCGAGGCCAAGCCTAACGAAGATCCAGGTGATCACGTGACTACCTTCCACCTTTGGTGTTCATTTAACTCACTGAAAGATGACTCCGTTCAGTTGCGATTGTTTCAACGCACTCTTATCGGGAGTGCCACAAAATGGTACATCGATCTTGATCGCTCACGATATTCTTCTTTTGGCAAACTAGCTATGGCTTTCCTTAACCATTTCCAGTTACCTGTGAGATACGACGCGGTCTCAAAACTGCTTTCCAATTTCAAACAGATGACAGCGGACCATATCTCTGACCATATCCAAGAGTGGCGATGCCGAAAGAGTCTAATCAAAGTGCCAGTTCCACCAGCATTCCTGCTTGAGTGGTTCCTTAAGTCTTTAGTCCCCCAATTATCCAAAGACGTCACAACTTCAGGGGTTTTCTCTGAGGAAGATGCCATCATGAGGGCTCAATAGTTTGAGCTTATCTATTCTCAGTTTGGCTTATTATATAACATCCTTTCGGATGCACCACGATCAATTCTGCATAAAACTAGATAGAGAGTCGGACCACATGCCGATGGTATTGTTGGTTCAGCCCAAACCAAGCCCGCTGAGCAATTGACAAAACAATTGCAACAGTTATCCATACAACACTCAGCGACCAGCCAGACTACTGCTTTGGATACTCCTCCTACCCAAACATCGAAAGTACACTCCGTGCAGACGACTAACCCAAAGGCCAACCAGCAGCCTAAAGGGAAGAAAAAACAACGCAAGAAGGGTAAGGGGGATAAAAAACCCACTGATAATGCTGGCGAGGGAACAACGGAAAAGCGGAAGGCGAGGTATCCGTGCAACTTGTGTGCGGAAGACCACCCGACCCATCTATGTCCTCAACTTGCAGAGGCCCAGAATTTTGTCACACAACAACAACCGACTGTGTTGACTAATCCCTTTCAGCATGGGCAAAATTTAACTCAAGCCTCTGCAAGTGCCGAAGGGGGCAATCAAGAAACCTGTCATCCTCCTAATAATTCCTCGTCCACGAACGTATATATGGTTAGGGGTGACGCTTTAATAATGACTAGAGCGCACGACTATAGTAAACCAAGCACCTCTGAGAAGGGCAAATAAGCCGAACTCCCATCTCTTCCTCTACAGATAGAGAAGACGTTGGGAGAAACGATGACACACATTCCCAAAGGTGCATTCAGGAAATCTTCTCACAATCCAAATGCACGGGCCGCCCAGAATTACTCTATGGTGGAAGATTTATCCCAAACCCCTTGTGCTATGTCCGCTTTGGAGGTCCTCCAAAGTTGCCCTGCTAAGAGGAAAGCCTTGTTGACTGCTTTAGGCTCTATTGAGACTTGTAACCCGGGTACCATCATGTTAGATACGACTGACTTGAAACCTCGTTTTCCCTACCACGTCGCGTTTCAGATAGTAGTGGCTCATCCCACGAAAACTTTTACACGGAATATCTTCCACACAGTGGTCAACGAGGGCACTTCGACTTGCGTCATGTCGTTAGCATGCTGGAAAGCCATTGGTCATCCCGAGTTGTCTCCATCACCTACTCTCCTTACTGTGTTCGACGATCATTCATTCTGACCACATGGCATCATTCCTTCTTTCCCTTTGTAGTTAGGAGGGAAGACTGTGTGCGTCGAAGTAGAGGTAGTCGATGCCCCCCTCGACTACAATCTCTTGTTGGGTTGTAGTTGGACTTATGCTATGCAAGCGGTGGTCACTACATTTTTCTGAGTCTTATTGTTTCCACATGAAGGCCAAATAGTGACCATTGATCAATTGTCCTTCTCTAGACCTGACCCAACTTTGGGGGCATCTAGGGTTCCCATGATTGATAATCCTCAAGCCAGTGTCGTTAACGTAGGAGTTGGTTTGTGCCCATCTTTGATGGTTACTTTCAATTACCCACCTCCTCATGGTGATGTCAAGTTTATATCGAATCACCACAAGGCTGAGATTTTTCATGTTTCGTCGTTCCGCATGACTTACTTTGAGGATCCGTGGATTCTTCCTTCCCCATCAGCCACGATGGATGAGACAGGACACTCCGACATGTCCATGCCCTTGTCGGCTGTTGAAGTAGCGTACTCTTTAGTCCAGCAAGCTTCAGCTAACCCTGACCCGACTCCCGCACAAGAGTTGGATCCACTTCTAGAGCCTATTTGGGCTCAGGATTCTCTTTCTACCATCGATTCGTTAGACTTAGTCTTGCCTTCCGACGAAGCATTAATCGAAGCAATGACTAGTCTGGACAAACCTTGGGAAGATCTTAATCACAGATCATATTTCCTCCCAAAGTTAAGCCGAATCAAAGCAGGAGAATTCACCGTGACTATGACTGGAGATAGGTCTTGTCATACTAATCCCTTAGCTACACACAAGATCTANGAAGATCCAGGTGATCACGTGACTACTTTCCATCTTTGGTGTTCATCTAACTCACTGAAAGATGATTCCGTCCAGTTGCGATTGTTTCAACGCACTCTTATTGGGAGTGCCACGAAATGGTACATCGAGCTTGATCGCTCACAATATTCTTCTTTTGGCAAACTGGCTATGGCCTTCCTTAACCATTTCCAGTTACCTGTGAGATACGACGCGGGCACAAAATTGCTTGCCAATTTCGAACAGACGACAACAGACCACATCTCTGATCACATTCGAGAGTGGAAACGCCTAAAGAGTCTAATCAAAGTATCAGTTCCACCAGCATTCCTGCTTGAGTGGTTCCTTAAGTCTTTAGTACCACAATTATCCAAAGACGTCGCAACTTCTGGGGTTTTCTCCGAAGAAGATGCCATCATGAGGGCTCAACAGTTTGAGCTCATATATTCTCAGTCTGGTTTATTATACAACATCCTACCAGATGCACCACGATCGATATTGGATAAAACTAGACAGAGAGCTGGACCACATGCCGATGGTATCATTGGTTCGGCCCAAACCAAGCCCGCTGAGCAGTTGAAAAAATAATTGCAACAGTTATCTATACAACACGCAGCGGCCAGCCAGACTACTACTTTGGCTTCTCCTCCTACCCAAATTTCGGAAGTACACTCCGTGCAGACGACCAACCCAAAGGCCCCCCAACAGCCTAAAGGGAAGAAAAAACAACGCAAGAAGGGTAAGGGGGATAAAAAACCCACTGATAATGCTGGCGAGGGAATTAAGGAAAAATGGAAGGCGAGGTACCCGTGTAATTTGTGTGCGGAAGACCACCCGACCCATCTATGTCCTCAACTTGCAGAGGCCCAGAAGTTTGTCACACAGCAACAACAAGCTGTGTTGACTAATCCCTTTCAGCATGGGCAAAATTTAACTCAAGCCTCTACAAGTGCCGAAGGGGGCAGCCAAGAAACCTTCCCTCCTCCAAACAATTCCTCATCCACGAACGTATATATGGTTAGGGGTGATGCTTTAATAATGACTAGAGCGCACGACTATAGTAAACCAAGCGCCTTTGAGAAGGTCAAAGAAGCCAAACTCCCATCTCTTCCTCTACAGATTGAGAAGACGTTGGGAGAAACGATGACACACATTCCAAAAGGTGCATTTAAGAAAGATTCTCACAATCCAAACGCAAGGGCCACCCAGAATTACTCTGTGGTGGAAGATTTGTCCCAAACCCCTTGTGCTATGTCTGCTTTGGAGGTCCTCCAAAGTTGCCCTGCTCAGAGGAAAGCCTTGTTGATGGCTTTAGGCTCTATAGAGACTTGTAACCCGGGTACCATCATGCTAGATACAATTGACTTAAAACCTCGTTTTCCGTACCACGTAGCGTTTCAGATAGTAGTGGCTCATCCCACGAAAACTTTTACACGAAATATCTTTCGCACGCTGGTCGACGAGGGCGCCTCGACATGCATTATGTAGTTAGCATGCTGGAAAGCCATTGGTCAGCCCGAATTGTCTCCATCACCTACTCTCCTCACTGCGTTTGACGGTCGTTCTTTCCGACCACATGGCATCATTCCTTCTTTCCCTGTGCAGTTAGGAGGGAAGAAAGTGTGTGTCGAGGTAGAGGTAGTCAATTCCCCCCTCGAGTACAATCTCTTGTTAGGTCGTAGTTGGACTTATGCGATGCAAGCTGTGGTTGCTACAGTTTTTCGAGTCTTGTTGTTTCCACAAGAGGGTCAGATAGTGACCATTGATCAATTGTCCTTCTCTCGACCTGACCCAGCTTTGGGGGCATCCGCGGTTCCCATGATAGATAATCCTCAAGCCAGTGTCGTTAACATAGGAGTTGGTTTGTGCCCATCTTTGATGGGTACTTTCGATTACCCACCTCCTCATGGCGATGTCAAGTTTATATCAACTCACCACAAAGCTGATATTTTTCATGTTTCGTCGTTCCACACGACTTACTTTAAGGATCCGTGGATTCTTCCTTCCCCATCAACCATGATGGATGAGACAGGGCACTCTGGCATGTCCATGCCCTTGTCGGCTGCCGAAGTAGCGTACTCTTTAGTTCAGCAAGATTCAGCTAACCCCGATCCGACTCCCGCACAAGGGTTGGATCCACCTCTAGAGCCTATCTGGGCTCAGGGTTCTCTCGCCAACACCGATTCGTTAGACTTAGTCTTTCCTTCTGACGAAGCAGTAATCGAAGCAATGACTAGTCCGGACAAACCTTGGGATGATCTTCATCATAGATCATATTTCCTCCCAAAGTTAAGCCGAATCAAAGCAGGAGAATTCACCGTGACTATGACTGGAGATAGGTCTTGTCATACTAATCCCTTAGCTACACACAAGATCTATGCTGAGGGTAATATGGAAACCATTGCTGAAATGATACCTATCAATATCTCCAGAACCCCTGGCGTCATAGACAATGTTTTCATCGGAGCATACAGCTCCCCTGAGGAGATGCCAGGCGTCGACCCACAAAGAGTCTATCATGAGCTAACTTTGTTGTTTTCCAAGCTTGCTTTGAGATCTGAAAGAAATATCCGGCGAGACTGCATTTATGCTTTTCGATCTCGTCCGGATTAACTGAGAAAAGTAACTATTATGGAGTCTTCTTTAAGCCCTTTTCAGACTCCTTAAAGATGAAAAGATTGCCNCGGAATATCTTCCACACAGTGGTCAACGAGGGCACTTCGACTTGCGTCATGTCGTTAGCATGCTGGAAAGCCATTGGTCATCCCGAGTTGTCTCCATCACCTACTCTCCTTACTGCGTTCGACGGTCATTCATTCCAACCACATGGCATCATTCCTTCTTTCCCTGTGTAGTTAGGAGGGAAGACTGTGTGCATCGAAGTAGAGGTAGTCGATGCCCCCCTTGACTACAATCTCTTGTTGGGTCGTAGTTGGACTTATGCTATGTAAGCGGTGGTCACTACAGTTTTCCGAGTCTTATTGTTTCCACATGAAGGCCAGATAGTGACCATTGATCAATTGTCCTTCTCTAGACCTGACCCAGCTTTGGGGGCATCTACGGTTCCCATGATTGATAATCCTCAAGCCGATGTCGTTAACGTAGGAGTTGGTTTGTGCCCATCTTTGATGGTTACTTTTGATTACCCACCTCCTCATGGTGATGTCAAGTTTATATCAAATCACCACAAGGCTAAGATTTTTCATGTTTCGTCATTCCGCATGACTTACTTTGAGGATCCGTGGATTCTTCCTTCCCCATCAGCCACGATGGATGAGACAGGGCACTCCGGCATGTCCATGCCCTTGTCGGCTGTTGAAGTAGTGTACTCTTTAGTCCAGCAGGCTTCAGCTAACCCTGACCCGACTCCCGCACAAGAGTTGGATCCACTTCTAGAGCCTATTTGGGCTCAGGATTCTCTTGCTACCATCGATTCATTAGACTTAGTCTTTCCTTCCGACGAAGCATTAATCGAAGCAATGACTAGTCCAAACAAACCTTGGGAAGATCTTCATCACAGATCATATTTCCTCCCAAAGTTAAGCCGAATCAAAGCAGGAGAATTCACCGTGACTATGACTGGAGATAGGTCTTGTCATACTAATCCCTTAGCTACACACAAGATCTATGATGAGGGTAATATGGAAACCATAGCTGAAATGATACCTATCAATATCTCCAGAACCCCTGGCGTCATACACAATGTTTTCATTGGAGCATACAGCTCCCCCGAGGAGATGCCAGGCATCGAACCACAAAGAGTCTATCATGAGCTAACTTTGTTGTTTTCCAAGCTTGCTCTGAGATCTAAAAGCAACATCCGGTGAGACTGCATTTATTCTTTTCGATCTCGTCCGGATTAAATGAGAAAAGTAACTATTATGGAGTCTTCTTTAAGCCCTTTTCAGACTCTTTAAAGATGAAAAGATTGCCGAGTGACCTTGTTTCTTCACACTCGTTAAATTGGTCCAGAAGAACGTTCCTTAAATGGGTCTCCTTTTAAGCCCTTTTCAGACCCTTTAAACATGAAAATATTGCCGAGCGATCTTGTGGCCTTTTCATGCTCGTTAAACTAAAATTTGAAGTCACGTCTGTCCGGCGGTAGTTTACCCCTTTTTCGGTCCGGACGACCAACTGTACGAACAAAGGAATACTCTATTGAACTCCAATTCTTTAGAAGAGTATCCTCAGGTATAATTTTATTCCTTTTTCCGGCCTGAGGGACTAAATTTACGAAAAAGAAACCCCCCGAAGTCCATAGTTAAAGCTCTTTTCAGACTCCCTAAAATTGAAAAGATCGTCGAGTGACCTTGTTCTTTCACACTCGTTAAAATGGTCCAGAAGAACATTCCTGACGGAGTCCATAGTTAAGCTTTTTTTAGACTCCTTAAAAGTGAAAAAATTGCCGAGTGATCTTGTCCTTGTCACACTCGTTAAAATGGTTTTGAATTGATGTCTAATCGGTGTTAGTTTACCCCTTTTTCGAACCGATTAGACTATTGTCGAAAAAGGTACCCCATTGGAGTTTCCTTTTATGCTTTTTCAGACTCTCTAAATATGAAAAACGATCGAGCTTACCTTCTCTGGGCTCATTAAACTTACATCGAAGGACGTTACCATTGTGTGTTCTATCAACCGCATTTGCATACCTTACCCATCAGCCTTGTAACAGTTTGCTTCTGCGTCTTAACACCTTTGGCCACTGGAGGATTGTTCCTGAGTATCATTTCCCTAGAACATCAGTCTTTTCCTTGTTCCTCGAGCTTGTATGTTTGCTGTACTCGTTCCTCCATTGTAACATACTATTCCTTTATTCTTTTTTCCAAATCATCAAAAAGAACAAAAAAATCAAATATACCCCAAAAAGAGGATGGGAAAATATTTTCTTTATTGGAAGCATTATGAGTCACCCTTGGATAAAGCACATCTGTCTGTTTGATTCATCAGACTTTGGGATGTAGTACGACCTTAGGAAGATTTGCTCGCTATATTGAGTTGTGTCCTCCACCGTTTGGTTACTCATCCAAACATATGGAGAGTTTTCCTTGCCTCCTGCTTCGTAGACTTATGATTAACAGATATGCTACCTGAGTCTTATCACTTGTCGTGCTATTGTCCAAGGAAAGTTTGTCACTAAGCCTGAGTCGGCCCCTCTGCAATATGTCTCTTGTTCGCATACCCGGCCATCCTGAACATCCAATCAAGTCTTTGTTCGAAGTCATTGAAGCCTTCAGTCCAATCATCAAGATTATCAAGTCCATAATCGACAAGCCATCGAAGACCTCTGGGTAGTGCAGTCGTACACTCATATTACACTCCTACCCGAGTTTTAGAAGATTTTAAAGTTGTTGCTCGAGCTCTGAAGTACAACCATCAGGCCAAATCTGCTTCTGGGAGATGGATACTTTAGTTGTATATCTTTCTAATTTCGAGATGTAGCTCCGCTGTGTATTGTTCGCGACTACTCTTCATAGTTGTTTGAAATGGATCTACAGTGTATTTGATTGGTAGCCATGGTTCTATTTTATCCCGAGCATGGGTATGCCCGCCTCAGTGAGACATTTGATATTTTTGCAGATGGCACCTCCTGATTCCTGATTCCTGGGCTCACTCATTCAGCATATCAGTACAGATTGGTAAAGAATTGGTAATGTATTTCGGCCATCAGATGCTCTTCTGACCTCACACATTAGGGGGCAGCTGTTATAACCCTAAATTGAACCACATGCTTACCTGGCATCAGGCCAACTCATATCTCTTCCTTGCCAAAGCCATGTTGAATAAACTCTGGAAAACCCTCTTAAAATGAGTGGCACACGCCCTAACCCTCTACTGCACGCATTGGAACGTTGGCAGGCCTAATACTGCATTCGTTGGAACGTTGGATGGCCTACTATAGCCCGCGTTTACCTAACAAAGCATAAAAACAGGAAAGTTGCCGACGGAACAAAAAGCTTTGGATCAGTTAACTGAAACTCCCAGCCATGCATGGCCG
>JZKD02S1981052.1:525702-538981 GCA_000966675.3 Picea glauca | reverse complement strand
TTCGAACCAAGACTGGAGGAGGTTTTGAGAAAAAAATTTGACTATATATTTCAATTTGTAAGTCAGAGGGGCATGTGGTTGTAAATTGTTTGTTATTGAAGATTCATATGAGTTGTTTCATCATATTTGTATTCTATGTTCTATTTTCTATTCTTCATCTTGTTTGAACGTATTGTTGATTTTAAGGATTAAAATTTTCCTTTGATTGATAAATTCTTGATGCGGTAGAGGATCTGTTGTAAGCTTGCCTATTTATCATTGTTTACTATTCATACACATATAAATTCTCTTTGCAGAGACGATCTTTGCTTAGTGAAAATTCATATTTATGTTATTATCTTATTCTTCTCTTCATCATTATACAAATCTTTTTTTTGATAGGGAGATTAAATGCCTTCAATGAGCATATTGTTTATGAATCCATAGCCCAATGGTCCATCATTGATCGACAATGATATATATATTGTCTTTTCCTTTCTTTAAAGTCTTTCTAATCCCTGATCTCAAACTAAAATTAAATCAATTTGTATGTTACCAAGCTTACTCCCATTTGCAGTCTAAGGGTGACTCTTGGAGTGATAACACAACCCATTGTTGTTTTTCCATGACATTTACACTTGGCCACAACACTTGTTTATCTATATAATTATGAAGTTGTCAAGCTTTGAATCTTGAACCTATCCCCTCCTTGGCACATTATCATTGACCATTCTTGGGTCAAACCCAAAAGAAGTTCATAGTATTTCAATATTGGGGGAAAATCCCACAAATTTATTTCTCTTTGTATGTCCTTTCCCAACCTTTGCAAACACTAATTTAGCCATGGAAAATTTTGTTGGAAGTTCATTTCTCCTAATTAATTTTGTGTTTTTTGGGGCATGAAGTCATGGTATGGGTTATATCCTTTGATTCAACTATGAGTAGCTTATTTTATGGACATGATAGGTTTGTGTTTCACTTAAAAATTCATGGCAGAACTTTGATCCTGATAGCATTGTTTGCATGACATGATGAGGTTATTATGTTTCCATGCATGGGTTACTTTGTCAAAGATTTAGGTTACCCATAATTTGAAGCCTTGAATGACAGTTTGTATGGCTTGGTGAATGGAGGAAATGTGTAATTTAGAGTTCAAGCCTATGGATATATTTTTTCATGGCTGGATAGTGCTCTTGAATGAGAAATATACTTGAAGGAGGTAGTGATTGCCTACTAGTTATTGAGACCCTTATATAGATTTTTACTCTTTGATTTGAAAATGAATGTATGCCTAGAATTGATTGTGAATATTATGGGTGCTCAATATTTTGTATTTAATGGGAAATGAACATTTCATGCCTAGGTAGTATAAATTACTTGTCCATCATATTACACTTTCATATTCTTTGTTGGTGTACATTTATTGATTCCCATAAATGGTTTAAAGGATTCCATGCATACCCAACATTGTTATGTACATCAATGCTCTGAATTAGTGGTGAATGTGTAAAGTTTTGGCTTATATTAGTGTAATAAATACGTTGCCCACAAATTTTCCAACATGCCAAAGGAGTTACATAAATGAACTATATGATGTGGAATACATGTCATTCATATATTCAAGCCATAATTCGTGCTTGAATATTTGAAAAGTGTAGATTTGGTTTATGGTGAATGCTACATAGTATATTTGTGTATCAAATTTATGATATATGTGCATAATCCTAGAAGGTTGAAGTAGTCTCATCCACCACTCCTTTACTATATACATAGGCATGCACATAGAGTAAGCTACAGCCTTGTATAAAAATGGTTAAATGTGTTCTACTCGGAAATCCTTTTGGCATGTAGCTACAATTGCCTAATACAATAATGGGAAAAATCAAGAGTTGGTTGGGTTTCTTATATTTGATAGAGGTGGAAAACAATCCTATCGCTTATTTGGTTGATCCAAAAAACATTTTTTTTATCTCTTACATATAATGTACTTACACATTGATGAATGGGGTCATTATTGCTTGGATGGTGTGGAGTTAGAGGCATATCCTTCTTTTTGTTGGGTGCATGTGCTCATAGTTGAATTATATGTGTGTGTGTGTGTGTGTGTGTGTGTGTGTGCGTGCCTCGAATCAATGGGTTTTCCAAACTCAATATGTCATACCCAAATTTATGGCTGCCCCGAATCAATGGGTTGTCCAAACTCAGCATGTCATACCC
Organism: Picea glauca; assembly: GCA_000966675.3. Classification (NCBI taxonomy): domain Eukaryota; kingdom Viridiplantae; phylum Streptophyta; class Pinopsida; order Pinales; family Pinaceae; genus Picea; species Picea glauca. Next base: position 536,785 of record JZKD02S1981052.1, on the reverse strand, counting down.
AAATTTATGGTTACCCCGAATGAATGGGTTGTCCACACTCAGCATGTCATATCCAAATTTATGGTCATAGGTCCATGGTTTTAAGTAATAATGATGGTATCATTATTGAGCACATTTTTGCAGCTGGTATATGTTGAAGGTATGCATGCTTATGCATTGAGAACTATTGTGCTTGAGGACATTAGAATGATTCCATTATTAAAATTTGATGTTGTTTGTTGTCGAAAGGCTAACTATATGGATGGATGAGGTATGAAGACACTTTTGAAGATATAATGGCATCCATACAAGAATCTTATTTGGTTGATCCAATAAACCTTGATGCTACTTAAAAGACAAATAATAATACCATGGAATATTGGTGAGAGAGGATTCCTCTTGTGTTTCTAGGTAAACATCATTCAATGCCTGATTTTCTAGTATAGAAATTATCAATATTTCATGCAACGCAACAAAGTACCCTAATTGAAAAGTGGAAATGATTATGATTGTGCGTGATATTTTCCTCATTCAAGAAGACAAGATGAAAGTTTAGTTTTTCTCATGGATGCTAGTGGGAGAAGTAATGATTTTTTTTGGCCTATGCTTGCTATGTCCATAACTTGATTTGATTATCTTGATGATGTTTTCATCGATATGTTTTTAGAAACTTTTTCAAAGGAGGAAGTTTTATGTGATGTTTCTTTTCCAAAGGATATTGTGGTTGTTAGACTTGAGGATACTTTGAATATAGAGGGTGATATCATTCAATATGGTCGTGATGAACATGCTACAATGGGTTTTCAACAAACACAATTTTTTTTACATAGTCATAGTGGGAAGATATGTATGATATGAAAAAATATGATGTCCAAGATGTACATTTAAGGATAAACACATTAGATTTGATTCATCATTATTTATCTCTCTTCTACCCACACATCCCATTTTTCCATTGTAGGTGTGAGCTCCACATTCCCTTCCTACACATCATTTTCCTTTGTAATCATCCCTCCCATATTTCACATGGAAATTATATGTGGAATGTAGAGGTGCTTTCCCCTCTGCATACCCCTAGATATCTTCATCCTCAAATCTTATGCATCTAATCCCTCCACACTCCATTTCTACTACCAACTCCCATATGCCTATGTGAACATATTCATGTTTATGTTTAGTACAAATGGATTACCACACATAGAGTTGATGGAGAGGAAATTTTGTAAATATTATCTATAGACCTCCATCATGAATACAATTCCACTTATGTTTGAACCTCATACAATGGGTACCTTATTCTAACAAATGGATGGCTTGCTTCTTGATTATATATGTGACTACTTGTAGTCTAAACGTAGCATTAAAGGAACATACAATGTTTAGGAAGGAGATCCAATGACTGAAATTCTCTTTATGACTTGTGGTTACTTAGATTGTACAACCACCAATGGTGTAGAAGTGGTTTTTTAAATTCAAATTCATTGGCTCTTGGTTAGTTTTGTGGTGAAGAACTGCTCACTGAAATTTTCATCCAAAATCTACATTAAACTTTCCATCCTCTACAAGTTCTATTGAAAATTTATTGTAAGTGTATGCATTTACATTCAGGGTACAATATTTGAATTTTATTGGAAATCAGTTTAGGTGTTGCACATCAATAAACCTCAACATACATCACGTTATGTTTTCACCAAGGATGGTAATATAGTTTTTGGATGCTAGAATGGGAGAATATAAATTACGCCAACAAAATATCTCATAGATATTATTTTCATTTGGATTTTCATACCAATTCTAATCTTTCCTTTGACTTCCCAAATTGTTAGAATGATTGGACTTGTACCAAGACTACATGGGGTGGAGATACATACAACCTACTACTCTACATGATATCCAAATATGTTTTATATTATTTTAGGTACTTAATACCCATTGACTGTCAAAATATATGTTGGTGAAAAGAATGTACAAAGGTAGTTTGTCAACTTTAGGAGTCGAAAAGATGAAGATACTATGTATAGATAATTGAAAAGAAAAGTAGAAATTTTCATCTTCCCTAAATTTCAATTTGATGTTTATTTTTTTGGTCAAAACCATTCTCTATAAAACATCATTGAAGATATGTTGAAAAAAATCCATCATTACAACATTCAATTGAAGACATTATACTATTGGATAAAGAATCAAGATGTTATGGAGAAATCAAACATCATGGTAATAGAAAATAATATTGCCTCTCATAAATCTACATTCATTTCAAGTAATGTAAGTAATGATGAGAGATTAGATGAATAGATAGAACCTCAATGTCCATAATGTCGACATACTTTAGGCCTAGGTGAGCATTTTCACTATGAGGTGAATACTACTCATTTACAATGTCAATTGTGTTTGGGGATAATGCCATTAAGAATTGATATAAATGTTCCTCCAATGTGTGTAAAATGTGGAGTTAGAGGCGTGAATGGGGTCATTATTGCTTGGATGGTGTGGAGTTAGAGGCATAGCCTTCTTGTTGTTGGGTGTGTGTGTTGAGAGTTGAATATGATGATGATGATGATGATGATTACCACTAAGACCTAATTGGTCTTAGTGGATATAGATAGATATAGATAGATAGATAGATAGATAGATAGATATATGCTTGCCTGCCTCAAATCAATGGGTTGTCGAGACTCAACATGTCATACCCTAATTTATCATCATAGGTCCATGGTTTTAAGTAATAATGATGGTATCATTATTGGGAACATTTGTTAAAATGGTATATTTTGAAGGTCTGTAGGCTTATGCATTGAAAAATATTGTGTTTGAGGACAATGGGTTGGGTTCTCCAGACTCAGCATGTCATACCCAAATTTATGGTCATAGGTCCATGGTTTTAAGTAATAATGATGGTATCATTATTGAGAACATTTGTTCAAATGGTATATGTTGAAGGTCTACACACGTATGCATTGAGAAATATTGTGTTTGAGGAAAATACAATGATGCCATGATTTTAATTTGATGTTGTTTATTGTTGAAAGGCTCACTCTAAAATCCAATTGGATTGTCAGTCCAGATAGTGGTTGGGATCGGAAGTGGTTAAAATTACCAAAGAGTCTTATCTATCTACCCTTTGTTCCATTAACAAGTGTCACGTGAGGCTACAAAATTATTGATGTCTTTTTTTATTCCTTCCCAAAATAAAAAGTGCTTAACATGTTCATAGGTGTTGTGAATGCTAGAGTTACTTATGGAAGGAGATGAATGTAACTCCTACAACACCTAGGGTTTCAACTCAAAATTATATATTAAAAAAATGCATGCTTTATACTTCAAGGTATCGTGTTTCCATGTGTGGTGGATTACAGTCCTCTTGAATCTTATGGATGAGGTGAATCACAACATTGTTGGTCCTCCATTATTGGTAGGACTCCATGAGACAATTAGGCATGGGTAAGGATAAGGTCGGTAGAGAACCTTCCTCCTCATGTTTTTGAGACAAAGAATCCACCACCCACATTCTATTTTCATTAATTATATATGATATGGTAATCATACCCAATCATCTTAGTGACACACTTGTGCTACTCTAGCAATGAAAACCTCTTCTCTAAAAAATATTTCAAGCTATAATGATATATTTTTATCTGTAAATGCGATGTAAATTGCTAGGAAAATGAAAAAAATCTTGTCAACAGTCCTTCCCTCATCACAATTGTTAGGAATGAATTTGTGTGGTGCATATGCATTCTAACATGCCAATACACTATGAAATGGGAAGCTAGTTGTTTTACATATTTTATAATTCTACGTATTATTTCAAAGCTCAATCTCGGAGTCAATGTCAATGCTACGCATTGTATAAAAACTTAGGGGTATTGGGTGATGGTTTTTCTGGGACATTGAAACAATCATTCCCACCCTGGGCCTCGATGGATAGGCGTATCATTGTGCTAATGGTGGAGGATAGATAGGAATATCATTGCACCAGTTGTGGAGGATCATGGGTCCATTTTGTGTTGATGTAGGCTCCAATTGTGGTGGCTATACATAGTATCCCTTCACTGTCGCCACCCCCATTAGCCTCATCTATGTCTTGTAAGGGATGCAATGTTTTATTTGCTATTAGAAATGAAGAGAATACATGAGAAACACCATTGTGTCCTACCCCAATAAATAAAATAGTGATTATGACTAAATTAAATATTTTTTGGATTATAGCAATTCCTTTTCACACTAATAAGAAAATTACACATTCTACATGCTTTCAATCCCTCTTTACTTGGTGCTTATTCTTAGCCTACTACAGTTGTTCGTGTTGTTCCTAGGGATTATCCTCGTCCTTTGGTTGGATAGTCTAGATATATCTGTTGGTTAGAATAAATATCACAATCAATATCATAAGCTTAAAAAAAGTTATATCCTTGGTACTAGTCAATAGGCACACAAACGTTACAGGCCATTAATCTCATTCTTTTTTAAATATATACAGGTTTTTTGAATATCCGGAAAATTGTCTGACTGATCCAGGTGGATCCCAAAATTCTCAAAGAGGCTCAGGAGTATCTGGAACATCCACATATGTCCAGAATGGTTCAGAAATTCTCAAACTTTGACCATACAAAATTCTCTTGAAAAAACCATCAATGCGTAGATCTCGTCATTAGCTTTCCAACAACAATTCAAATGGAGTTCATATGAAAAAGTTATGGCCAGTAAAATTTCAAGACAACTTGGTCAAAAAGTCAAATTGAAAGGGGAAAGGTGACATGTGTCACCACTGGAAGGGTGACACATGGAACATGACTATACAGACCGTAAAAATGACATGGCCACACCCCAAGGTGCCATGTGGAATGGTCATACATTGCCTAGGCAGGTGTGTTGGCAGATCATACAATTTATTGGTCCAATTACATGTTGACATATGGCAAGGGATATCCAATGTGAGGCTGCCACATGGCAGCCTCCCATTGGCCATTAATGGTTATAGTTATGTAAAATTATGGAGTCAACAGGGGATGAACCCGTGACCTCCATAACCCTTACTGTTAACGGAAAAATTCATTTATGAAGACAGAAACCAATCTCCCTAGTCTGGGAACCCAAAACTAGAACAAAACAACACAGAACATGTTTCTTTCCTTAGATTCATATAATTGAAATATTAACTAGTAAATACTAGACTCTTACCTTTTGACTGAAGTTGGTCCTTTCTAATTATAGCTCCCAGCTTGATCCAAAGATTTGAGATGAAAACTTGCATAAGGACACAAACTAACGAGCAAAAGAAACAATATTATTTCAACAAATCTGTGACAAATAACCAAGGAGAAATGTAATAAATACAATTAACAATATTTATAGGAAATAGAACTTGCTACTGTATTGATAAATAGTGGAAGAGTTACAAAAAATGCATTGGTGTTGTGAATCTCCTTCCAACAAGTTAATTTCTCCAATACCCACAATGCATCGATGAGATCCATCACCATCAACTTACTCCTTTAGCTTAGATTGAATATCTCAAAGCCAAAGAAATGCTAACAATCTTCTATTCACAAACCAGAAGAAAAAAGTTATCAACCATTACTCTCAATTAACTAGTATCCTTTCCTTACGAGTGAAGGTATGTTTTATAAATTTAAAAAGAGGTTAGGATCTCCCCAAATCAAGAGTACAGGTGAGATCCAAACCGATTGGAGGACACCTCATATATGAAGCTTATCTTCTAACAATTTCATGAATTTCATCTGTTTCTCCTCTTTTAGACAACGTTGTGCCCTGCAATGGAGAAAATTGAGACATTGTCACACCCTACAGAGGTGCACCATGCGACAATTAAGGGTGTCTCATGTTGCAATGGTGTAACATGTGACACTCTCATGAAATAGGGTTTTAATGACCTGTTTTCCTTCTTTCAAAGAAAGATTCTTCTTCAACAATAAAGGATTTTAGGATTTGGATGATATAGGATAAGTGAACATCGTCAATTGTGAAAAAATATTGTGTAGTAGAATGCCCCCCAAAGTATGAAGCTAGAAAGGGGTGAGAGATGAAATACTTTGTTGTGTGGGTATTGAAACAAAGAACTCATCGGTTGGAGACTTGTCAACAACAAACAAGGAATCACAATATTATTACTAAGGTAGGAGTTCCCATACTCATAATACAAATGACTCAAGGCATAAGATATTACATACAAATATCCATGTCAAGTAAGATAGGTCATGGCCACTGAATTACAGTGTGGATCCATGCCATGATATCTCAAATATGAACATAGCCACAAAAAATACATTGTGGATATATGTCTTAATAACTCAAATTTGAACATAGTCGTGAGACATACAATGTGGATCTATGTAAAAATACATACTCAAAATACTCCATCGCATCCTGGATCCATCAGATATAATCCAAGGTATCCATCCCCACCATTCCAAAGTACAAACCTAACCATGTGAATAGAGGTGTCAAAGTCGAACATGATAGAAATTATATGATTACTGGTCAATGATGAAAATCATTAACAGATTTGAAAGAAACCATCAATGATGAAAATGGCCCTTAAGGTACACAAGTACATTCTATTGAATGTGAATAAATTATTTGAATTCAAGCACTCATAGAATATTTCAATTGAAGTTCAATGATGAAAACCTATTGTCGAAAGCGAGGAAACTTCTCATTGAGGCATGCAAGTTCCAAGGCACTGAAGGTTTCCAAATCATATTCCTAGATAATGTGTTGACGTTGATAGGAAGTGATCTATCACGAAAGGGCCTTGATGTATCCCCCATCAACGACATGAAACAGGTACAAGGATTTGAAGTAGATCAGAGTATAGAGTGATTTAGGACTAACTCGGGGATGGTTGATACTGCAAAAAATGGTTGACACAATAGAAATATTTTGGTAGGAATTATCTTGAACATATTGATGACACTACAATTGTCTTGGCAGCTTTGACTCAAAATGAGGATCACATACCAAAATATAACTTTGGAGAAAAGTATGACCAACAAGAGACAAGTGAATTTCCCAATCTGACATGATAAGTGAAAGAGTGCCATGTTCAAGAGTGACTTGCTGCCAAAACATTAATACAGATTTAATACCAATTCCATTCCCAATTTTTCCCCACCATTTCTGGCAAGTACTTATTTATTTTTACACAAGCTTTAAAAGGATAACATATGATTTTAGTGTAATCTCATCCTTTGTATGAGTCCTTCGGAGTATTTTTAATGAACACTAGGAAGGACTGGTTCGGTCCCATATGGATCTTTCAATGTACGTTTTATGAGTCCAGGGAAAGTAAACTCTTTTTTTTTTCATGTTTAGGGAGTTTGAAAAACACTTAAAGGAAAACTCCAGGATTAACTTTTTCATAAATTTAGTTCCCCGAGCCCGAAAAAGTGTAAAATAATACCTAGGAGAACTCTTCGAGCCATGATTGACTAGAGTATTCATTTTTCGTAGTTAGTCTAAAGAGACCGAAAAAGGGTTAAACTATCGCTCAAAAGACAGCCCTTCAAATCCTTTAACAAGTGTGAAAGGAGACAAGTTCGCTTGGCAATATTTTCATATTTAGAGAGTATGAAAATAGCTTAAAGGAAATTCTAAAGGGTTTCTTTTTCGTATAGCTTTTATGGGTATAAAAAAATGATAAAAGTATACTCGGTAACCTATCTTCATCTATTAACGAGCATGAGAAAGAAAAAATACTAAGCAAAACAAATCAAAACTATGCTTGGAACTTCCCAACGTAATGTCCAGAGGTTTTGAGTGATACCCATCGGTAGTTGGTATTTTTCCCCCATCTTAAGAAGTTGGTGGATTAACTCCAGCAAGAGGTCCAGAGGCTAGAGACATACCCCCTAGGATTCATTTCATCTTCAAATCTTATGTGGTCACCAATTTTTGTACTCTATTAGACTCCTAGCTGCTAATAGTGAAATGTTCACCAAAAGAACAAAGAGGATCAACCAACATAGGCAAATGAAAAGAAGGTTCAAGTACAAGATCTAGTGAAAGACTCGACTCTATGGGAGATGGTCTATTTCATTTGTTAACAAACTTGACATGGATAATGAACTATGCTCAAAGGGATTGGTTTCATTTTTGAATGAGTTTGAAATCAAAAATAAACTATGCTCATAGCTCTGGGTTCAATCCCTATACTTTTGTTTCATTTTTTAACGAGCTTGCCACAGACACAAAAAAACTATGCTCATGGCTCCAACTTGATCATGTATTCCAAGAGGAAAATGCTCTGGAAGGAAAACATATCAAGGGGCATTCCTTGATCATGGATTCCAGGAGATATTCGTTGGACGGAAGAACAATGCTCTGAAAGGAATACATGTCGAGGAACACAATAGGGGTAGGGATATCATGCTCTAATATCCCTATTGAAGATATGACCATGCCAACTACCAGATCCAGGTCAAAAGAATCTGAGCATACTACGAGAGGCTCATTCTCATTGACAGTTGAAAACATGCAACATGTCGCCACATAATTAACTTATTATGAGGTGGACACCACTACATTGGGAACAATCAGGGAAGTTGGATGGTTGGTCATCATATGAGGGCCAATGAATGAAAGTTGATCAATGGTCATAATGTTTCCATTATGAGGGAAATACATCACTTGAAAGAGTGTGGACACAATATCTTTCATATCATAAACATAGTCTCTCCCAAGGAGTAAATTAAAATCCAAGGGTCCTTGGACTATCATCACATCAATATGGATGGTTTTCCCTCCTAAGGTAATAGGTAATTGAGGAAGGATCCCTAAATAGTCACTAGCTCTTCTTTCAAAATCTAACAGGTTTTGGTTAACGGGCACAAGTTGAGGGGAATCTGGCGCTTTCCAAGCAGTTGAGGATAAAATACTAATAGAAACACCTTTGTCTACTATAGTGTGACATATGTTTATATTGAAAACCTGCACAATGATTTCTAAAGGTAGGTAGGAAGGAAGGTGAGGTCATATCAGTCTATTCCAATCAAATGAAATGATCTCAGTACATGGAGGGGGTTCAATGGGAATGAGTGAAATCCCCCCTAGTCCCAAAGAATCTAAAGAGATGAGAAAAACCTGAGCAATATCGACTTCACTTGTCGAAGGAAGAGTGGGATCAATCGATGATGGAATCGAATTGACCACTTGATTAACCAATCACCAATTTTTTTAATGGACAAATTCATTTATGTTCTTATAGTTATATAATCAAAATATTAACTAGTAAAGACTAGACTCTTACCTTTTGACTGAAGGTCGTCCTTTGTAATTGTATCTTCCATATTGATCAAAATCTTTGAGATGGAAACTTGCATAAGGGCACAAACTAACCAACTAAAGCAACAATAATATTTTGACAACTCTATACAAATGACCAAGGAGAAATGTAATAAAGACAATTAACAATATTTATAGGAAAGATAATATGTTATTGTATTGATAAATAGTGGAAGAGTTACAACCAATGCCTTGGTGTTGTGAAGCTCCTTCCAACAAGTTCATTGCTCCAATACCCATAATGCATCCATGATATCCATCACTATCAACTGACTCCTTTATTTCAGATTGAAATTCTCAAAGCCAAATAAATGCTAACAATATTCTAATCACAAACCATAAGCAAAAAGATATCAACCATTACTCTCCATTAACTATTAGCCTTTCCTTATGAGAGAAGGTCCCTTTTATAGATTGAAAAATAGGTTAGGATCTCCCCAAATCAGGAGTACGATTGAGATCCAAACCAATCGGAGTACACCTCATATCCAAATCTTTGTTGATTAAGGTTGGTTGTCATTGATGTCAACCCTTGAAGAAAGCCCCATGGTACAAGGTTTGGGTAATGGACCCAAATTTGTTTTATGTAAATATGACTCATTATTGTCTTTTCATGGTTGATAAGAAGTAAAAATGGATGAACTCCAAATTGGTTCCCTTATGGTGAAATCCCTCACGGGAAGACGCTTTGTGGAGTGAGATAACCCATGATTATTTGAGGAATAATGATATGAAGGATAGTTAATTTGTCAATGAAACTATCCTATATGGATAGTGCTTGTCATTTCATTTCCGTTGGTATGTGGAACGTCACATAACTCCTCACGGTTAGAGAATTATGACCATATGAAGTTGGAGAACCCCTCATAAGTCTTATAGAAGCCCCCAAGGCTCAAAGTGTTTTGCAAAAGAAACTATTTTAAATGAAGAAGCCCTAAAATAAGGAAAGTGTAAGGCTACATGAAGATATAAATAAGAGGCAAAGCTCACTCATTATACACACACTTGTACATATTGTATATCTATTTTCTTGTGTAAAGCTTCTTGTAAATACTTGTGGAAACATCTGAAGTGACGAACGTCTGAGGTAGCATGAAGGGTTGACGGAAAAATTATCGGAATTACAGAAAAACCCTATTTTCTGAGGTGTACGTAGGTTGTTTGTGTACAAGGTAAATACATGTTGAGTTATACGCATGTTGTCTGTGTATAAGTTGCATACATGTTGATTTATACACGGGCTGTCTGTGTACAAGCTACGTACAAGTTGGTAAATCCATGGAAACTTGAAGAGATGAATATGCAGAGGTTCTAGATTCTAAGATCAAGCTCCCAAGAAGGTCTAAAGTGATCAGATACATCAGATTCATCCATTAGTTCAAAATGTATGTCCTATTTCTATGAATAGTTGGATTTTGATGTATGCAAGAGGAATGGCAATGGAGATTTGAGGATTCTCCTTAGAGAGACTAGTGGCTTCATGGGATCTTCTGCATAAGTCAAATCTACAAAAATATAGTGTTGGTATATTCATCATTGATACTTCTTGTTGTTAGAAAAACAGGACCGTGGAGCAATAAAATAAAAAAAATGCAGAAACAAAAGACAGAAGACACACAATACAAGAGAGACACAGATTTACGTGGTTCACCCAGTGTGGGCTACGTCCACCAGAGAAATCGCCAAGTCCTTCCTTTATTATTATCCAGCAAATGAAGGGATACAACCTACAGCAAAACCCGCTATAACTTCCTCTTCTTTCTCTCATAGTCTCCTCTCTCAGAATACAATATTCACCATC
>JZKD02S1981052.1:464170-475828 GCA_000966675.3 Picea glauca | reverse complement strand
TCCATTTCAGTTTGGATGTATCTGTGTAGAGCCCCACGGTATTTCAGAACCAAATGTCTCTCAGAGTCTTTGATACCCAGCTTGGTGCGCAAGGTATGGAAGGTATTGGTGAACTTTGAAACTGCTTGGCCCCTCTCTTGTTGCAGTGTGGTCCATCTCATGTACTGGTCCTCATAGTTGCCAATAGGGTAATACTATTCTTTTACCACACCCATGAAAAAATCCCAGGTGGGATTGGCCCCATATATTCCAGACTCCTCTGTGGAACTTTTCTCCCAGTAAGATTCTTACCAATGTTTGACATGAGGGAGATCTTTGAGGAGTGCAAAGGTGATCTTTTCTTTGTCAGAAAAATTGTGAATAGAGAAATAACCTTCTAGTAGAGCTAACCATTTTTCTAGGGCTTCTGCATTTATCTATCCTTCAAATACAGGAATATAAAAATTAACTTGTACCTTGAAAGGTGAGGTGCCTCCAAAGTGGCCGCTTGATGAATATGCGCCTGATGCTATCGGCAAGCATTGAAGGATGTGGAAAAAATTCTCCATCATTTCGTCGCTCTATCGCGTGAGAGCTTGCTCAAGCAACAGATTGATAGGATCGTCTCCTCCGTCGTTTTTCTTTTCTTCTGCCATTGAGGGTTTCTTTGGTGTGCGAGAGTGATTGTCTTCAAGAGAGACAAGCTTGAGACCCAACTTTCTATCCTCAGACCTCGTTGAGGACATGCACTGAAAAAAATGATCAAGAGCAGCCTGCTCTGATACCACTGATCCAGATTATTTTCGGCATGAAATGAGAGCGGAGATATAATAAAGAAATGCACAGAGACAATGCAGATATTCAATAATATAACAGAAATGTATCATAGATTCAACCATAAACACAAATATACAGTAATACACGATTTCTATTAATCAGAGAAATTTACAGAGACTGTAAAAATACAGAGTGAAAGACTCGCTAGAATGGTGGCAGCTTATCTCTGAGAAGAGATGTGACGGCTACTTGCATTTGCAAGAAGATGATTACAATGAGGCTTTGAAGGACCTTTTACAATAAACGGGAATGCCAAAAGTCCTAGACATCCAAAAACCTAACCCTAGAAGATGAAGCGCCAAAAGTCATGTGGGCTCCGTTTGGGTAAGTTAGTACATCAACTTCCCGGGGTCGTAACTTTTGCATACGATCTCTGTTTTAGGTGTATGATAGCTTGTTGGAAAGGTATCATCAAGGAGATTCATTTTGGGGGATCACTCATTCCTTTGGCTATCGTTGAGAACCTATATCTCAAAAAACCTTTATTTAGGCCCTCAAAATGGCCCCAGAAGTTAAAACCTGCTAAAAATAGTAAATTGCCAAAATTGCCAGAAAGTTGTTTTGAGACAGTTGGAAAAGGCGGGTGGCCACCGATATCCACCTAGATCAATCCCCCCTCCTTAGAAATCAATGGTCTCCATTGCGTTGAGTTCCTAGGGGAGAAGGAAAAGCGTTTGTTGAATCTGCATCTTGGTGAGCTGCTTGTCTTGCTGGAGACGTCGTGCTGCTCAGTTTGTGGAAGTCTATCAAGAACCTGTTGAGGTTGAGGTTGTTCAACAAGTCGAGATACATGAGAGGACGGTGTGCAGAAGGAATATTTGCACTTTGTTGAAACCTTGTCGACCTACTTTTGTTGGATAGAAGGTGCTTGGGGCAAGGCTGCAGTGGTTGCAGTGTCCTTTTGTTCTCTTTTTGAATAGATTGTGAAGAAGTTGAATTTTGTAGTATGAGATACTACCTTTCGACAATTTTTAGGTTGAATAGTAGTCAGAACTACCTCTGGTATTCTGTAGAGATGACCCCCCAAAGTAACAATGACACTACGGGGTCGAGACTCATAAACAACATGGTGTCTGCACATATATGGTTGGCCCAAGAGCACATCACAGACATCGAGTGGGGCAACATCAGATAATACCTCATCCTTGAAGTGTTGGATGCCATATGATAATCGAGACTGTTGGATGACATGAAGATCTCGTCCTTGGCGAAGCCACCCAATGTTGTATGGTTGCGGGTGTGGTGTTGTCGACAATCCCAACTGTTTGACGACCTCTGCTGAGATGAGGTTCTTTTGGCTTCCGCTATCAACAATGAATTGGAGCGGGGTCCCCTTCACCCACATCTATGAATGAAAAAGGCGCTCCCCTCATTATGCCTTTGGCTATCATTGAGAACCTCGGTCTCACAAAAACCTTCATTTAGGCCCTCAAAATGGCCCTAGAAGTTAAAACCTGCTAAAAATAGTAAATTGCCAAAATTGCCAGAAAGTTGTTTTGAGCTAGTTGGAAAAGGTGGGTGGCCACCAATATATGCTGGCTTAGAAATGTTGTGTACTCTACGCAAGGACATCACCACTCATATCTTGGACCATATCCAAGAGTGTCATAGATAGAAGAGGTTGATTAAGACCCCTATACCCCGACCTTTCTTATAGAGTGGTTTGTTAAGTCTTTGCACCCTCTTATCTCGAAGGACGTTGCTACTTCTGGGGTCACCAATGAGTAAGAAGAAATCTTTAGGGGCCAACAGTTCGATTTGATATATTCTCAGTCTTGGATGTTATACCACCTTCTTCCTAAAGCACTGTGGTCTACTTACCACCCTAGGCAAAATCCCAGACCTCATGCCGATGGCATTGTAGATTCCACCAATGTAAAGTCCTCAGACTCGATGACAAACCAATTGAAAGAGTTGTCTTTAAGATAGTCTGCAGGAGGACCAACCTCGTCTGTGTCTTCCAACTCCACTTAGTCGGCGGATGAACACTCTGTGCAATCATCAACCAACCCAAATGGTAACCAACAACCAGGAGGGAATAAGAAGAAATGACGGAATAACCGTAAAGGTGGGAAAAATGCTAATAAATTGAAGGACAATAATGATAATGATAAGACAGGTAGTAATGCTAGAGAGGGAAAACGATAAAGATGTAAGGTGAAGTTTCCCTGTAAGCTTTGCACAGATGATCAACTTACCCATTTATGCCCCAAACTTGCAGAAGCTACGAGGCTATTAGCTCAATCGCTCACCGTGATGACGAATCCATTCCCACATAATCAACACTTAGCCTCGATCTCCTCAAACACCGGAAATGCAGTTGGTGGAGGTCAAAGCCAGCAATCGCAAGATGATGACCATTTATGTATCAATATTATTGATGTGAAAATTGATGTAGCCACTCGATCTCGAGACTATAGTTCTAAACAAATTAATCCTGGTCTAGAATCTCCTCCTCCTCCTCCGGAGATGACTTTACAGATTGAGAAAGTGACGCCACCGCCTCATATTTTGAAAGGAGTACTTAAGTGCTCTACCCAAAATCCAAATGCTAGAACCACCCATAACTACTCTATTGTTGAGGACCTGGGTCAAACCCCTTGTGTGATGTCGTCTTTGGAGGTACTCTAGATGTGTCCTTCATAGAGGAATTCCTTACTCTTTGCTTTAGGAGCTCTAGAACCCATTGGCTCAAAGGTTATCAAGTTTGATGTCACAGATGTTAAGCCTCGCTTTCCTTACCATGTGGCTTTCCAAATCCACGTGGAGTATTCAAAGTATACCATCAAACATGCAGTTGTTGATGAAGGCCTTGCTACGTGTGTGATGTTCTGGCTTGTTGGAAAGCTATCGGTTCTCTGACTCTTTACAAGTCATCGAACATGTTGAATGCTTTCGATGGTTATTCCTTCCACCCTCACGGTATTATCCCTGCCTTTCCGGTCCAGTTAGGTGGGAAGATGGTAGAGGTGGAAGTAGAGGTAGTTGATGAACCTCTTTATTATAACTTGTTACCAGGTTTCAATTGGACTTATGCCATGATCGTCGTCATGTCATTTGTCTTCCTTACTCTTTGTTTTCCTCATGAAGGGAAGATTTAGATGAATGATCAGTTATCCTTTCCGTACTCTATCCCTAATGCATCTCTTGGACCGTCGATCCTTGTGATTGACAATTCTCAGCCAACAATTGAGAATATCATTGTTGGAATGTATTCTTCCCTTATGGGTACTTTCGACTTCTTGGCATCGATCCATCATGTTTATTCCATGTCTAGTAGGCCCGTCTCGACAGGAAGGTCCATTCCTTTCCACACTTCTTATTTTAGTGATCCGTGGACCTTACCTTCCCCGACTTCGTCTTATGAAAGTCAGTCAGATGATGGAATGTCCATGCCACTATCAACAACAAAGATTGCGTATCAAGTTGTTCTCGACTCTTCCATTGATCCCGATCTTGTTCCCTCGTCGATGGACGAGGATGATCTCGGGTCTAGGCCTATGTGGGCCACTTTGTTGACTTGTTCACAAGATTTCCTTGATGGCACTCTACCTTTGAACAAAGCCATCATTGAAGCCATGAATGGTTCCGACAAACCTTGGGACCATATGCATCACCGCTCTTATTTTCTCCCAGATCTTGAAAGAATCGAACAAGACGACTTTCTATCTACTTTGAGTGAGATAGTCGTTCATGCTCTAATTCCTCTTGATATGCATGACATTTATGGTGAAGGAAATATGGTGAGCATTTCCCCTACCTTCACGATTGATATCTCTCGTACCCCTGGTAAGGTTGAAAATGTAAATATCGGTGCGGATTGTTTGCCAAAATAATTCCTTATCTACATTGAGCTCTTCAAGGAATTTCGAGATGTATTTTCTTGGTCCTATAAAGAGATGCTAGGAATTGACCCTCGTATTGTCGAACATGAGATTAGAACTTATCCAGATGCTAAACCTATTCGACAACGTCTTAGAGCTTTCAACCCACGAAAGGCCCCAGCTATTAAGGAAGAGATGGAGAAGCTACTTAATGTTGGCTTCATCTACCCAGTTCCTTTAATTGAATGGGTATCCAGCCTCATTCCTATAGATAAGAAGAAAGGATCCATCTGTGTATGTATGGATTTCCATGACCTGAACAAACCCTATCCAAAAGACAACTACCCCACACCTTTCATCGATCAAATTCTCGACGAGTGTGCAGGAAGCAACGTATTTTATTTTATGGATAGATGTTTAGGATATAATCAAATTCATATCAAACTCGAGGATCAACACAAGATGACATTTATTTGTCCTTGTGGTACTTTTTCATACCAGAAGATGCCTTTCAGCCTTAAAAACATCAAAGAAGCCTTTCAACATGCCATGACTTTCGATTTTTAGGATCTTAAGCACATATTCGAAGCTTACCTTTATGATCTTGGTGCTCACTCTCGCAAGAGAGCGAATCATTTTACTCACCTTCGACTTGTTTTTGAAAGGTGTCGTTATTATAGAATCCAGTTGAACCCTCACAAGTGCATCTTTTGCATTAAGTCTGGTCGTCTTTTAGGTTTTCTAGTTTCTAATACTGGGATCATGGTAGATCCACTTAAGGTTGAGGAAATACTTTGGTTTCCTCCCCCATGCATGATTAGACAACTTTAGGGTTTACAGGGGAAAGCTAACTTTCTTCGTAGGTTTATAGTGAACTATGCCACTATCACTAAAGGTTTCATGTGTCTTTTGAAGAAGAACACCCCTTTTATCTGGGATGAGGGAGCCCAGGAGTCCTTCAATGCTTTGAATAAAGCTTTGGTGTCCACACCTCTGCTGAAGCCTCCTGACTACAGTAGATATTAATTGATTTATATCACCACGTCTGAAGATATGATTGGTATGGTTCTAGTTCAAGAGGATGATGAGATCCATGAGCACGTCATATACTATCTTAGTAGAACTTTACTCGGCCCTCAACTTAATTATAGTCACATTGAAAAGATATATTTTTCTTCCATGCACACAGTCCAGTGTTTGCGTCATTATATATTACTTTGCAAGAGTATAGTGGTTGATAATGTCAATCCATTTCAGTACATCCTTACCCGATGTATCATAGGGGGAAAATATAATAAATGGATTGTCACTTTACAAGAGTTTGATCTCGATTTTTCTTCTGCAAAATCCAAGAAATCCCTAGTCTTTGCAGAGTTGATATCCGATTTTCAATGACTAGATGAGTACGTTATCCATGTTGATTCGTTTGCAGACGAACACATTTTTCTTGTCTCGTCATCTGACCCTTGGTATGGAGACATCATTCTCTATCTTCAGACATTGAATTTCCCTCAACATCTCTCACGAGATGAACGATGTCATATAATATACCAAGCTAAGAAATATACTATCGTCGGTGACAGTTTGTATCACCGATGAATAGACGATCTCTTGCATCATTTTTTAACTCACGAAGAAGATGAGTCTGTTCTGAATGATTTCCACATTGGGGCTTGTGGTGTTCATCTATCCGGGCTTGTGACAACCCAAAACATCTTGTGAGATGGTTATTTCTAGCCTACTATATTTAAAGATTGTATTGAGGTGGTTAAGAAGTGTCACCCCTGCCAAGTGTTCACTCATAAAATGCACTCGCATCCAACCCATCTTCATCCAGTCATTATCGTCGATCCCTTCACTAAGTGGGGGGTGGGATTTCTCGATTGCAACCCAACTTCGGTTGGGGGAAATCAGCACATTATTGTGGCCTTTGAATGCTTTACTAAGTGGGATGATTCCATGCCTACAGTTAAATCTGATGGGAAGACTGTAGCCTTCTTCGTATTCAATCAAATTATCACCCATTTTGGTATCCCGAGTGAGATTGTCACTAATCATGGAAGTCACTTTCAGAATGAAATGATGGAAGAAATAGTAGCTAAGCTGGGGTTTAGAGGCTGTCAACAAGTCTCTCAAGACCATTTTGCAAGAAACTGTCAGTCAGAGTAAGTCTGACTGGCACATCATGCTATATCCTGCACTATGGGCATACCGAACCTCGAATAAGAATGCCACCAGATTTTCCCATTTTCAGTTAGTACATGGTGTGGAGTCAAATGTACCTATTGAATGCGAAATCCCTTCTGTTAAGTTCACATTCATGCTCCTACCCGACACTTTCGATCTAGAGTGACACCTTGTACACCTAGAGAGCCTTGATGAGCAGTGTTGATACGCCTCTTTGACTATCGAGGAAAGCAAAATATGTGTCAAGGTCCAGTATGATAAGTCTGTCTATCCTTAGTTGTACGTCGAGGGTGACTTGGTCCTCTTGTATGATCAAGCCAAAGAACCTCTGGGTGCAGGAAAGTTTTAACCCATGTGGCATGGTCCTTACATCGTGTGACGTGTTCTAGAAAAAGGAGCCTATGAGTTAGAATATTATGAAGGGAATAAGTTGATCGATCCCAGAAATGGGTTCTACTTGAAAAGATACTACGCTTGAGCCCTAGGCTCGGGAAAAACTCTCTGTATACTAATGTAATTTAGTGTATATATCTCTTTTCTTTTTCGTCTTCGGATTTCTTATCAAGTTTTCACTTGGTTGATAGATGTCAACGGAGTCGTTGGTATACTTAGGATTTGCAGATGAGGCCAGTCGTCATACATGGAACTTGGCTTTCGCCACTTGGGTGGTTTACTCACCCGAGGGTCTACTAGGGTCTTTAGGTGGCGTATTCCTAGGGCCATCCATGAACAATGTGGCTGAATATAGCGTCGTTATAGAAATTTTGCGTGATTCTATCTCACATGTAATTCGTTCATTAGAATTTCGCCTGGATTCCCAGTTAGTAGTACGTCAGTTGAATTACCGTTACTACGTGCATGATCCTAGGTTACTCCAACGATTCCCACGAGTACGTATTTTAGAATGACAATTTCATTTTATTACATATTATCATATTCCTAGGATTTCTAATCATGTATCTGATGCTTATGCTAACTTTTTTTTAGATTGGAATTTTTCACATAATTAAAAACAAATAAAACCATCTAATCAATGTACACATTGTAAAATATAAGTAAAGCCGAAGATCTTTTTTTATATATTTAAAAAAATATGGTGTTTATAATACAAAATGGGGCTAACACCCTCAATACACATATATAGTTGGTATTACAATATCCCATGACATCTATGCTTGTGGCTCCGAATGCATGTCATGGTAGCAAACCAATATGTTTGTGATACGCCGAAAGAGTTGTACCCATGCCCTAGGTACACCAACCACCTGTTGTTGCATGGCTTCATGCAGATCCTCTACCTGAACCATGGGTATCCTGTGAGTCAAACGAGACAGGTTTCCCTGCACATTTTGTAGGACCCTATCGAATTCTCCTCTCGCCACCTCGTCTCCCTGGTTCCTCTGTCAATGTCAAGGGAAACCCTATGTCTATCGTGGATCCACGTCTATGGCACACAAATGTCTAGTAAATACTTAAGCACCATACAAAAATATTTTTGTCCTAATTATACAAAAATAAAAAAAATGAAAGATGTAAAAACTTTTTGACATACCTATGTTACTGTAGGTATACCCTGGTGGAAGTGGCATGTATGGATCTCCTTTGAAGTCGATCCCCTCATAGGGATATTCATCCAGGGCGATGACATGTCGCCACCACCAGTAGAAGAAGTCCTCGTTTTAGGGTGTTGGAACCCTACCTCCCCCTTGCCGCCTCATCACCTCAGTCCACCGTGCCATGGTTGGATCGCAAGGTCCCCTAGGAAGAATCTGAAGTCTAAGTCCCAAACCTAGAACCCGCTCAAACAAGAAACTGTACAAGATGGAGGCAAACCCAAAATTTCTTTTACCCCCCTGCTTGCACTCTGTCAACTGGCTCTTCGTATTCATCAGTAGTGAGGTGCACCAGTCATACACTATGGGTCTCACACACTGCACTTCATAGAACATGAGTGGCCTCAATTCCTGGTGCAATGAGGCCGAACCTGTGATCCTGGTCAAGACTAGGATAATAATTTTCAGACTGAGGTTGTTTATTGCCCTAATAGGGACTTGTTGACGGGTGAAATTGACCGCTCCTCAACTGGAGGAGTGAATCCGGTCCGGGATTGTCTATTTAACCCAAGACATTTGGATTAATCCACTCTGATGGTTTTAGTGGCTCCGTTAGCCGATCTAAGTCCTAAGAAAGTGAAAAAACAAAACTAAAGAAACTAACTAAATGACAAACAACTGCTGAAAACTATATACAAATCTAAAATATATTCACAGTTTACTAACTAATATTTATAGAATAGTAATTATATTTATTATATGTACAGTGTATCAATATGATTATATCTCTAGTATATGTATAATATTTACAAAATGCAAATTTTGATCGAAATCTGCGAAAATCATATATGAATTGATTTATGACAGCGGAGCCATTGTTCAGTGTTTTTGATTTTTATAACTTTTATAAACAAGAAATGAAATGGAAGCTATCTAGTTGAGAAATAAAAATAACAATTGATATAACGTATTTAGAGTACAGGAAATTCTTATATTAATTAAACTAATAAAATGAAACTAGCAAACTAACCTGTATTCGCATCTCCTATGCATCCTGTGCATAGCATCTACGTTTGTTGCTTGATGAGGTCAACCCGCACCAGATTTTCCAAATGATTCTCGTAAACGGGAAGCAATAATGGTCGAATGCTAATAAAAGAACATGGGAGACGTAGTAACAACAATTCTATAATTTGACAAATGATCACATTAATATAAATCTAGTTTGTAAAAATTTGCGTACTACTGCCCATTTAATAGAGAAGATTAACCTTCAAATCATCAAATTTGAACAGGATAATTGTTGTATATAGTATAAGAGACATAAAACATGGACATCATATAAATCTGATCACATCAATCTGTAATAAACTGTGATATCTAAAGTAGTCACAATTCAATTGCAAATGAAAATGAGCAAAACTTGAACAAAAATATGATATATCGAAGCTAAAGCTGTACCAACATCAAGCTCTCATTCAAGTTTGTCAATCATTAATCCATATTTTCTGCTCCGAGGAAGCGATGGTTTTCGGTTTACAAAATAATACATTTATAAAGGCCACAGGATCAAAACATTTCCTGTGGAAATTATCAAATTTGTTCCAAAAATTGTGGGGCATGCAACCTCCCAGATTCTCATTGTTATCACCAGTAACAACCTATTCTAAAACCATATAAAGAAATAGCACGTTGAAAGATGCCACCAACAATTCAAATCTTCTTTAGAAATCGTATGTACCTGAAAACGCACAAGAATACATGATTTCAGATTGCATTTTAGTTGTAAAAACAAAGAATTCGAATTTTAGTAACTAGCTACAGAATCTCACGATTCTGTAGCTAGTTATAATTATAACTAGAATTGTGTTTCATTAAATCAATCAAAATAGATGAGATGCAATTGAGAAAACAAATCATGTATTCTAATAAAAAGCAAAGACAAAATCATACTAAAATTATTTTTTTAAAACACCATACCTCAGATTCAGGGATTCGTTTCAATCAAGCAATTTTCGAATTCACAATGGCAGTGGCCACTTCCATGTTCTTAAAAACAACAGAGCCTGTGGTTTTTTGTCTTTTATCATTATTTTGAGCTACGTTTTGCAATCTGTCATTTTCTTTTGTTAGCACACTCACCTGGTCCTCCAAGGACTTGATCCGAGACTGAAGCAAAGGCACATCTCTGTAATACCGATCGATCCATGAATGACATTCATTGCATTGCGGTCGGGTAGACTGTGTATTAGCAGGTGGGGGATTTCCCTTTTTACTCATAGTTTCTCTGTCGAATTTGATTCCAGGGAAGTTGGGGTTGTCTTTAAGACACGATGGGAGGTTCGTCAGATAATCATAGTGTTTAACCGAGCAAAGTCCAGACGAATATGGATACTCTTCAGTTAGAAACCGTTCAATTTCTGAATCGGAATCCTCACTTAAATCAATTGGGTTTTGGTTTTCATTTTCCTTAGGTTTCTTTTGTGCACATCGTGAAACCCAATGCATGACCCTTTTACCCTTGTAATTGATATCAGTGTTACCCTTACACTTTTTCTTTGCAGATTTTTTAACAAGCTTACCACCATATTTTGGATATGAATCAGGTAGAGCATCGGGTTGGGTAGTGTCTGGGTAGGTCGAGGGTTCCATAGAGGGAAAGAGTGAAGGAGGGTGAATGATGGGCTCAACGAGGGTTTCTGTAACAACAAACTTGTCAACTTGTCCTATTTCAGTACTAGCAAAACCATTCCTTAACAGGAACGCATCCCATCAATCACCATTTAACTTCAACTGATGAACCATAATAATTTTAATCAAACAGCGGTGGAACAGGCTAGAATCGACTTTCTCCCTTTTAAAACGCTTTGCCATTTTGTATAAACTTCGAAGGAGAAAATAGGGCATGTTTAAGGGAAAATCGATAAAACTCATTGTTATCAGACAAATCGGTAGGTGCGGACACTAACTGATCTCCCTAGATCCACCTAGATCTAGAACAAAACACGCTAGAACATTACACTTTCCTTAAGTTTTAGATATTGAATTTACTAACTAAAGAGGGATGAGTGACATGCCGTTTAAATGTCGCTTCCTCTCGCCATTGCCATCCTAGCTCCATTCCAATGCTCATACAATGATGAACCTGCAAAAGAACGCAACTAACCAAAGTGATCGCAATAGCATAAACTCAATATAAACCTATGTATGTGATCAAGGAATCATACAATAAAACACAACAAGCTTTATAGGAAAGAATCATATTACTGTATCATATT
>JZKD02S1981052.1:437318-448368 GCA_000966675.3 Picea glauca | reverse complement strand
ATGTGAAACTTATGATCTTGGAGGAAATTTGCAGTCAGCTAGAGAAGAGCCATCAGTGCAGCTGCTGCCATCCAGGTTGTGGATCTTTCAGGCAAGGGTTAGATGAAGAGGACCCGACGAATCTGTCGCATTCGCATCTACGATTGTAAGTACTGCTGTCGTTATTCTCATTAATATGACACGCTTGGCCTGTTTCTTTCTAGTTTGTGTCTGATGCTACATAAACTTATCATTCAGTGATAGATCTGTTTTCAAGCTAATGTCAATAGAATAGGAAGTGGTCGTACCCCGTTTTGTCCACAGACCTCAGCGAGGAGCAAAGGATTGGAGCGCAACTCAGAGCGTGCTGGGAAAAACGTCGATTAAGAGGTACTTCTGTTACTCTTCCTTCTCATGCATTAGGCTTAGATAGATTCGAAAGAAATTCAGTGTCCATGATAAGCACTTTTCTGTCTAGGGTTAAGGTCAAACCTTAGAGGTCGATCTACTTGTCCGCAGGCAGATTTTCCTACAACAATCTGTTTAGAGTCCAGGTCAAATTTAGGGAGCCACTTCTCCGGGTGTTTGGGTAAGGGATGCTGAGGCCCAGGTATGGCCACTGCATCTTGGTCGAGCCATGGTCTAGCGGGATTGTTCTAGTTGGCCATAGGTGTGGGCAGTTTTGAAGGCTAGGATGAGGAACTGCCTTCGTCCGAGGACTCTTCTCCAGAAGAAGAAGGAGATGAAGGAGGTGGTGAGGGTGGTATACCAGATCCTCTTGCTGTAGGAGTGGGGATTGGATCTGTAGGGTTAAGAGTGAGGTTAGTGCCTCCAAGTTGTTCTCTGATATCAGATAATTCTAATGGTTGGTCCAAAGGTTGGTTTGGTTGTCTTAAACGGGTGAAAGCACTGTGTGTTCTTATGAGAGATTGTCGGACAATCTCTTGTACGTCACCACCTGTAGGATTTGGAGTTACTAGTTCAACTGTGATCCGTAGATCGTTGTTTGATGTGGTTTTTGTTTGAGGGACAATGTTGTCATTTGAATGAATTCTAGTCATTATAGGTGAGCGGGTAGGTGGTAGAGGAGTCTTACGACCACCTTGTGCCATTAATAATTTTCAGGCCCTCCTTCTAGCGCCATTTGTTAACGGGAGAAATTGACTGCTCGTCAAATGGAGGAGTGAATCTGGTCCAGGGTTGTCTATTTAACCCAAGCTGTTTGGATTAATCCACTTCGACGGGTTTAGCGGCTCCATTAGCTGATCTAAGTCCTAAGAAAGTGAAAAAACAAAACTAAAGAAACTAACTAAATGACAAACATCTGTTGAAAACTATATACAAATCTAAAATATATTCATAGTTTACTAACTAATATTTATAGAATAGTAATTCTATTTATTATATGTACAGTGTATCAATAGGATTATATCTCTAGTATATGTATAATATTTACAAAATGAAAATTTTGATCTAAATCTGCGAAAATCATATATGAATTGATTTATGACAGTGGAGCCATCGTTCAGTGTTTTTGATTTTTATAACTTTTATAAACAAGAAATGAAATGGCAGCTATCTAGTTGAGAAATAAAAATAACAATCGATATAATGTATTTAGACTACAGGAAATTCTTATATTAATTAAACTAATAAAATGAAACTAGCAAACTAACCTGTAATCACATCTCCTATGCGTCCTGCGCATAACATCTACGTTTGTTGTTTGATGAGGTCAACCCGCACTAGATTTTCCAAATGATTCTCATAAACAGGAAGAAATAATGGTCGAATGCTAATAACAGAACATGGGAGACGTAGTAACAACAATTCTATAATTTGACAAATGATCACATTAAGATAAATCTAGTTTGTAAAAATTTGTGTACTATTGCTCATTTAATAAAGAAGATTAACCTTCAAATCATCAAATTCGAACAAGATAATTTCTATATATAGTATGAGAGACATAAAACATGGACATCATATAAATTCGATCACATCAATCTGTAATAAACTGTGATATCTAAAGTAGTCACAATTCGATTGCAAATCAAAATGAGCAAACTTGAACAAAAATATGATATATTGAAGCTAAAGATGTACCAACATCAAGCTTTCATTCAAGTCTGTCAATCATAAATCCATATTTTCTGCTCCCAGGCAACGATGGTTTTCGTTTACAAAATAATACATTTATAAAGGCCATAGGATCAAAACATTTCCTGTGGAAATTATCAAATTTGTTCCAAAAATTGTTGGGGATGCAACCTCCCAGATTCTCATTATTATCACTAGTAATAGCCTATTCTAAAACCATATAAAGAAATAGCATGTTGAAAGATGCCACCAACAATTCAAATCTTCTTTAGAAATTGTATGTACCTAAAAACGCACAAGAATACACGATTTTAGATTGCATTTTAGTTGTAAAAACAAAGAATTCGAATTTTAGTAACTAGCTACAAAATCTCACGATTATGTAGCTAGTTATAATTATAACTAGAATCATGTTTCATTAAAACAATCAAAATAGATGAGATGCAATTTGAGTAAAAAAATCATGTATTTTAATTAAAATCAAAGACAAAATCATACTAAAATTATTTTTTTAAAACACCATACCTCAGATTCAGGGATTCGTTTCAATCAAGCAATTTTCGAATTCACAATGGCAGTGGCCGCTTCCACATTCTTAAAAACAATAGATCCTGTGGTTTTTTATCTTTTATCATTAGGTTGAGCTATGTTTTTCAATCTGTCATTTTCTTTTGTTAGCACACTCACCTGGTCCTCCAAGGACTTGATCCGAGACTGAAGGAAAGGCACATCTCTATAATACCGATCGAGCCATTACTGACATTCATTGCATTGCGGCTGGGTAGACTGTGTATTAGCAGGTGGGGGATTTCCCTTTTTTGATGCAGGAGCATCGCCAACTCATCAAGCGAGCCATCACGGAAGCGGAGGACAGCTGGATAAGCCAACAAATCTCTTTTTGGATTTCACCTTGAAACTGTTGCGTGAACATTAATGTGAAATTTTAATGAGGCGCACTTGTATATTGTAATGGACCTTGAGCGGATAAGCTCTCGTCCTTAGTAGATAAACGACATTTAATATAGTTAATGCAGGTAGATAGGAATTTAATTCTAGATTTGATAGCTTTAGAGCGCAAGAGGGAAAACAGATATAGACACCCTCATTGTACATTGTAACATTAGCCTGAGCCTAAAATTGAGAAGGAGCAGAAGAGCATGCAGAGAATTGTATGGAGAACACCCATGTTCAGGCATTTGAATTAATATAAGAGCCTTGATTCAAATTCATGGTTTTGTGTCTGATTCCCTGTGTATTGATGTTATGCTCATGGATGTTTATTTCCTGTTATGCATTTGCTTTTATATGCTATGTATATGATTTCATGGTTGAATTGAAGTCTGAAAGGAAGAGTGAATGAGTTTCAATTGTTTCTCTATTTGAGCTAGACGATTCCTGCAAGGAGTGCAGTCAAATCATTCGCAAGGAGTGCGTTGACAGAAGGGTTCAATTAGAGATAGATTTTGTTCTCATTTCCTTGAAGGTGCAGTTAGGCACAGTGCCGTGCAAGGAGTGCGCAGGCCAGGAAAAAAAGGTCTTAATGTTACGAACCTGAGAGAAGTATTTGAAAGTCTGTTGCTGCAGGTGTGCATAGATTCAAGCGAATTCAACACTCAGAAGAGGTTGAAGGATTTACGCAAGGAGTGCATGTAAGAAGTTTCCAAAAAGATTGAAGTTGTGGAAAAGCTCAGGAGGAGTAGGCCTTCGAATTCACTGAAGGATAAGCGCAGGGAAGCTACTATTGAAAGTCTTAGGGAAGTGTCGTAGGTTGGCGAGCAGGTGAATGAGTCTCGTGGGGAGACACTTCTTCATTTCGTGGATTGCATAAGGAAGAATGGACGGTCGAAATCCTCAGAGGAGATTTCGCAAAGTTCTGAGAACCGTTAGATCTTGTGGAGGCGCAAGGAGGTTACGATGAGAATGTCTGAAGGTTAAAGCTCAGGAGTGGCAAAGTCGTCGATCCACGTTACAAGGACCGTTGGATCTACACGTGGTATCATGTGTCGGGGATTCGTGAGTCGAAGCTCCAAGTTGTTGCAACGAAAATTGTGATATCGTGATCCGAGATATCCCGACGAGCCCAGAACCGTCCATCTGTGGGGACATGTGTCAGAAGATTCTGGGGAGTCGGGGTTCGGAGCATCGGAGATTACGGAGGTAAGAAATTCTTGCAGCTTGGAATCGTGAAACGCGATATCCCGACGGAAGAATTGTGTGGGCCACAGTAGGGCTGGTGGAATACAGGTGGCGTATCATATCGGGGATCGGGAAAAGGAAAGTCCCGAATCCATTGACATCAGGATTCACGATCCCATGAATTCTGAAATCTTGATAGCAGTTACGAGGGGTGGAAAATTCAATTCGCACGTGTGCATCAGAGTTTCTCCACGTCGGGTATCGGGAGTCGGAAAATCAAAGTGCTCGATATCGCGAGTAGCAAAACCACGATAAGGGAAATCCCGATAGAGAAGGGGATAAGTCAGAGTTGACTTGCCATCGGATCTTGGGGATTTTTGAACCCAGTGATCGATAGTGAACTTGTGAAGCTGCGAGTTCTGATCCTCCGACAAGTAAAGAAAGGGGGATCGCGCAGAAGAGAATCTGTGGGGTGCAGATTTCTCGATAGGGAAATAGAAGAACCTTAGAGTTCTTCAGGCCGAGAAGAAGAAGATCCTGTGTGTGCATGTGGAACTTCCGACCTACGGGTGGTGAAGGGGGCCACGTTGCGATCATTTTTACTCCTAGGTTCTCGATCGAGTTTGATTCCAGGGAAGTCGGTGTTGTCTTTAAGACATGATGGGAGGTTCGTCACATAATCATAGGGTTTAACCGAGCAAAGTCCAGATGAATATGGATACTCTTTAGTTAGAAACCGTTCAATTTCTGAATCAGAATCCTTTCTTAACTCAATTGGGTTTTGGTCTGCATTTTCTTTAGGTTTATCTCGGGCACATCGTGAAACCCAACGCGTGGCCCTTTTACCCTTGTAATTGATATCAGTGTTACCCTTACACTTTTTCTTTGCGGATTTTTTAACAGGCTTACCACCATCTTTTGGATATGAATTAGGTAGAGCGTTGGGTTGGGTAGTGTCTAGGTAGGTCGAGGGTTCCATAGAGGGCAAGAGCGAAGGAGGGGGAATGACGGGCTTGACAAGGGTTTCTGTAACAACGGACTTGTCAACTTGTCCTATTTCAGTACTAACAAAACCATTCCTTAATAGGAATGCGTCCTAGCAATCACCATTTTTTTTTTTGTTTGTGTCTGGAGGAATCAACAACTAGTTGGGAATGTGCTCGCGTTACATGTGGCCGTGTTATCCAACCTCTACCACTATAACCTCCAGGTGTGCCCACGATGCCCCTTACGTGGCACACAAGGTAAGTTGGGGGGAATTGAACTTGAAACCTCATGGACCTTCATTTTCACGGCACTTGCCAATTGAGCTGCCCCCCGGGGGCCTAGCAATCACCATTTAACTTCAACTGATGAAACATAATAATTTTAATCAAACAGTGGTGGAATAGGATGGAATCGGCTTTCTCCCTTTTAAAACGCTTTGCCATTTTGTATAAACTTCGAAGGAGAAAATAGGGCATGTTTAAGGTAAAATCGATAAAACTCATGAGAAACTGCAAGTTATAAAAGAAAACCAAACCATATCTACCCTCACAGGTAACAAACTGCTTGAAAATAGCTAACAGGTTGTGCCATCTATGTTTTAGAGCTATAACGGGCATACCTTTGTCGCAGCTGGTAATCTTCCTTGAGGTAAACAACAGTAACCAGGGAACCTCCTCAACTATTGAGTTTTTAAACCATTTTTGTCCGACGGCTGGCAGACCAGTGGCTGAGCTAATGAAATATTTGTTTAACTCAAGCTGGACATATCCAATTTTAGCTCTGCAACCATCAAATGTTAGCGTGAATTGTTGGGCAATTGCCAAATTAAAACCCTCGAACTTCTCAACAAAGACCCACCAACCGTTCCTCTCTAAGTCTTCTCGGGCATTATCAAACAATAACAAAGTCTAGACATTGTTGGGTTCTATTCTCACTACAGGAGCCATGGCTAACAGCACAAAATTGACAAGGTATTTGACGATAGGGTTGGACAGAAAATAAACAGAGCCATTTGCCCCGAGCTTCCCAATACAATGCAAAGGCAGCTCGAAATGCTATGAAGGAGCGTTAAGGCTATGCGTGCGAGGATAGTGGTGTAGGTTGAGGCCATGCAAGAACATCATATCAGGATGTACTTGGAATGACACATTGGTGTAATGATAGATTAAAATCATAACAGTTAAAAAAACCATTATGTGCATATCCGAAAATTCGATCAAAAGTCAAATGAAGAATTGCATATCCACGATTCGACCAAAAAAACAATATGTCGAATAAACCATTGCATCAAAGATTTTATAAATGAAAACCATATTAAATAATAGTCAAACGCTAAATGGGTGGTGTTTTGATACATATGTAACCAATGTTGTGTTTGAGGCCAAGGAGTTATACCATGAAACAACCATGCTCATAACTAAATGAAACAAATCGATGATAAACCATATAAACAATTAGGTTCATGATAATCCAAATGATCATTAACCCTTTGATGTAATCGACATGAATTCCAACTGTGGGTTTTCACACTTGTAGTCATGAAAACAAAAACAAAAAGCAGGCACGCAAAAAGTAAAGTATAATGGTGTCGTTCAATGAGAAAAGTTGTGACGAGTAATGAGAAACTAAAAACCCTGTGTAGGCAGCTTATAAAAATAGAGATTAACATGGCTGCCAACAGGACTTGGATCCCTACCTTAGGAGTCCCCGCTACACAGTGGACATCGATATATTCCTCTATCTTCATCCCACTACCTGATCCTCATGATTTGAGGTTCACAACCTCCCCCCAGTGTGATATACAAGTCAGAAAGTAAATTTTCTCTACTTAAATTCTCAATGGTTTCCCATAGAGATTGAAGCTCTCGCTATCAGGGTCCCAGTAACCCACCAACATCTCCAACAACCTCACCTGGGATTTTATTCCTTTGAGCACCCAAAACTTATACAAACCACATTGCTTTAAGGCAATTTGGGCCCCCGGATCTCTATCTACAACAGCATCAACCTCCTCATGTTCTCTCTCTCTCCATTCAAGAACCATCCTATCAAAGACAAATAAAATTTTGAGTTAGAACCCTTATTTTTGATCATTTGCGTGTCTGTATGTGGCCTCCTTTTCATACAATCATGTGTAGGGCTCAATACATGCCCCCTATAATTCACACATGAGCATATACCTAGTCGTACACGTGACCTAACCAAAGCCAGCTCGCGTACATCGAAATCTACACTTTATGCCTTCGATAACTAAAAATTTAAGATCTAATTCAAAATTTTAAACCATTGAATTTTAAGAGGAAGAGAATAAGAATTACCCGATCTAGACGGCTCGTGATTTCGTTGCCTAATGCTCCCACAATCTTCATTTGAATCTTGGAGGAATTTTGGTCCAATTTGTACTAGTTGGGTAAAAAATCAAAATGGTATAGTAATTTTTTATTTTCTTACTATTTATAAATTATTTTTATCAACTTTCTATAGTTTCAAGCCATTTTTGCACCTAATGGACTAATACAAAAGTGGATCGAGTTGTTTTTTGCAGTATTAACCTGGGATTCTTGCAGATGTCAGCATTATGTCGATCGTTTGTCACCTCGGGCAGGTATATTCATTACGCAACATATAGGATAGATATCCATTCCGTTATGCATTTTTGCATTATCCTATAACTGCTACTTTTTACGCCCTAGGTACAAACCCATTTGTTGCGACACATAACCCTCCATCTGCTATAAAGTTGTTTCATTTTCAAGTGGTAGAAACTTACCAAACATGGGTTCCCTAGTTAGATCCCCTACTTCATTTTGTACCCATGCAAATATTTTTTCAACAGGACCAGGAGTCCCTCACAACTCGTACTTGACTTTATGTTGAGCCTCATTTCTCTTTCATAAACATGCGACCATTATACCCCGTGGATTCCCAAACGAGTCTTAGTTAAGCTCTTTTCTGACTGGTCTGAAAAGAGAAAAGATTGTCGAGTGATTTGTTCATTTCACACTCGTTAAATTGGATTTGAAAGGTCGTGAGTGTTAGTTAAGCTCTTTTCTGACTCATTATCAAAAAGTGAAAATATTTTCGAGTGAGCGTGTCTCTTTCACACTCGTAAAATTTCTTTTGAAAATACATCTATTTGGCACAAGTTTACCCATTTTTCACACCAAGTAGACTAAAAGACATAAAAAAGGACATTTTTTGGTGTTATGTTGTGATGGTATCTCATGCCATTGATTACAGTTATGAGCCTATAGATGGTTCTCGCTTTGTGTTATAAACCATTTGCCTTAGCAGTTTTGCATTCTCAACCAAGCATAACCTTGTTTATATCCTTCACAATTTGACACCCTATACCTAGGATGAAACATTCCTCCGAGTGTCCATTTCCCGCATGCACTTCCCTGCATTGATCATAGGTATGTTCCACTTCTAGAATTAGTTTTTCTTACTTGTGACACTCGTTTCCTCCTCTCTATTATAACATTCATTTGTTATGAAAAAACAAAAAAAATACGGGCGGGAAGGGAGTATTATCTTAAATCGATAGCAGTCATGTCACCTTTGAACATAGCACAAATTTATTTGAGTTCATTCATCATCACAATTTTGGGATTAGCATGGCCTTAGGAAGATGAGCTCGTTACAGAGTCTTCTCTATCGACTGGTTACTCTTCTAGTCCCTATAGATAATTTCATTGATGCCTCTTGTATATTATGGTTTCATCATTAGGTCTATGCTTCTGGTATCATTGATATGTCTCATGCTCTTGTTCAAAGGAATATTATCAACCTGTGTCAGCCACTCCTCAGAAATCTTGACTTTGCATGTCGGCCATACCCTCAATTTGTCTCAGAATCACATGATACTATAGTCCTATCATGCACCCTGGCCCTACTTTCATCTTTGGTTGGTAACCTTGAACCCATCAGTCGACATTTCATCATTGGTCATTGACTAGGTGGTGTTGGCATAGGGGCAGACCCATGGTTCAACACTTCAATAATGCACCAACAAAACCCTAACTACCGACCCTTTTGGCAACACCTGTGAAGCAGATGAAGTCTCACCTGCGGTAGAGGCAGAGGGGTTGAAGGAATCAAGTGTCTACAACCTATATGGGACATAGATTTTTTATTACAACACTTAACAGAGAACTTAGCCAACAATATGCATTAAGTTATGATTCTTACTCACACCGCAGATTAACCCTAAATATAGATCAATGCAAGATCTAACCATTACAACCTCTTAGCACATAGCATAATCTCAGATATAACATTCATTCACATCATAAAGCACTAAGCATTCAAATATCTATCTATCATACATCAAGAATAGTGCACTAAGAAATAAGATACATAAACATCATGAATAACATAGCACAAAGCACATTGACACAGGATATATGTGGTTCACCCCAGTGTGGGGCTACGCCCACCAACTCTTCTTCTTCTTTATTAGTCTCCTTCAATCTTCTTACATTCCTATTCTTCTATGCACAAAGCCACAGAGCCAAATCCACAAAGGACAGGAGGTCTACACACACCTCCCCATATCCTCCTTCCCTGAGTTAGGTCAGGGCACAAAGCCTTACATAGTATGTCCACAAAGTCTCTTACAATCACTTGCACTTAGCTATGTGTTAGAAAAATAGGACTTCGGAGAAATAAAATAAAACAGATGTGGAAAAAAAACACAGAAGATACACAATACAAGAGAGACACAGATTTACATGGTTCACCCAGTGTGGGCTATGTCCACCAGAGAAATTGCCAGGTCCTTCCTTTATTATTATCCAGCAAATGAAGGGATACAACCTACAAAAAAACCCACTGTAACTTCCTCTTGTTTCTCTCATAGTCTCCTATATCAGAATACAATAATCTCCATCATTACATAGCCACAATACATTTCCCTCATAAAAGAGGGTTTCCTTATAAAGCAAAAAACCCTAACATAATCTTTATCGTTAGATCTGCGACCTTATAATGAACAGTCTAGATTTACAATGAAATTACAATATACATTTACACTCCCCCTCTGCACTCCCCCTATGGAAAATTTCTCATCTTCATCTTCATTCTTGAAGACCAACTAAAACTGAGGAGGAACTTAGTTTCTCTCTGGTTACTCCCTTTGCTAACATGTATGAAGGATTCTGGCTAGTGTGTATCTTTTCCAACTTCAAATGTCCATCTTCCAAGGTGGATCGTATGAAGTGGTACCTCAACTCTATATGCTTAGCCTTCGAATGGAAGGCTGAGTTATTTGCAAGATGAATTGCACTCTCACTGTCACAGTACAACCTGCTATTCTCCTGCTTCTTTCCCAATTCCTCCATAAACCTTTGTTACCAAATCATCTCTTTACTAGCCTCTGTAGTAGCAACATACTCTGCCTCTATTGTTGAAACTACAACAACCTTTTTCAGTTTCGAAATCCAACTTACTGTTGTTCCACCTTTAGTAAAAACATACCCTGTGGTGCTCCTCCTTCTGTCTTTATCACCTGCCATATTTGAATCAACATATCCCTGTAGAAAAGTGTCTGAACCTCCAAAACATAATGCATGAGTAGTAGTACCTCTCAAATACCTGAGAATCCATTTTACTGCCTCCCAATGTTCTTTACCTGGATTGTTCATATACCTGCTCACAACTCCCACTACATGTGCAATATCTGGTCTTGTGCAAACCATTGCATCCATCAAGCTGCCAACTGCTAATGAATACGGGACCCTGGACATGTATTCTATCTCCTCCTGTGTCTTGGGACACATTTCCTTAGTTAATTTGAAATGGCTGGCCAAAGGTGTACTAACTGGTTTTACATTCTACATTCTAAACC
>JZKD02S1981052.1:402491-435584 GCA_000966675.3 Picea glauca | reverse complement strand
ATTTCTCTCCTGTTGTCCATCTCTTTGTTTCTTTGGAGCTCTATAGTCTTTCTTCAGATGTCCTTTCTTCCCACAATTCCAGCACTCTATCTTTCCAAGTCTGGATTTGGATCTGACCTTCCTAGAATTCCCACGGTTCCCTGAGCCCTTTCCTTTATCCTTTTGTCTTCCCCTGTTCTCCATGTTCAACGCATTACCTGATGTCTCACCTTTTCTTTTCCGTCACATTTCCTCACTAAGGATAACACCAAGAACATCATCAAATTTTAAAGTATTTGAACTAGGGACAGAGTTACTTACAACCATGACCAAGTCGTTCTAGCTTTCTGGGAATGAGCACAAGATTAGAAGAGCCCTAACCTCATCATCAAAGTCCACTTTTAATGAACTTAGTTGATTAGTAACCGTATTAAATTCATTTAAATGATCTGCAACAAACCCACCTTATGACATCTTCATATTAAATAATCTCTTCATTAGAAATACCTTATTAGATGCAGAGGGTTTTTCATACAGTTTAGCCAATGCATCCATCAGATCCTTCATTGTCTTTTCTTTCGAAATATTGAAAGCCACCGATGCTGCCAAGATCAGTCGTATCGTTCCTAGAGCCTTTCTATCAAGAATATCCCATTCTTCGTCCTTCATAGCCACCAGATTCTTTGCTATTCTGCCCAATGGTAGGAATAGATCATTCTGATATAAATAGTCTTTCATCTGCATCTTCCATAACTGGTATTTTTGGCCGTTAAATTTATCAGCCCTAAACTTTCCATCTTCTGACATTGCTCCCACTCGAACCAAAAACCCTCTTTTCCTATGAGTTACCTCTCACTCTGATACCAGTTGTTAGAAAAATAGGATTGCGGAGCAATAAAATAAAATAGATGAAGAAACAAAACACAAAAGATACGCAATACAAGAGAGACACAAATTTAAGTGTTTTACCCAATGTGGGCTACGCCCACAAGAGAAATTGTCAGGTCCTTCCTTTATTATTATCCAGGAAATGAAGGGATACAACCTACAATAAAACCCGTTGTAACTTCCTCTTCTTTCTCTCACAGTCTCCTATATCAGAATACAATATTCGCCATCATTACATAGCCACAATACATTTCCCTCATAAAAGAGGGTTGCCTTCTTGGGCAAAAAACCCTAACATAATCTCGATCGTTAGATCTGCGACCTTATAATGAACGGTCCAGATTTAAAATGAAATTACAATATACATTTACAAGGCAAATTTTCCTTCGGGGGCTTCGCCCCCGAACCCCTGCTGGGGGCCTGCTTAGGGCCGACTTTCCCCCAGATCCCCCAACCAGCGAGATAGCCCCCCCTGGACCCCGCAAAGGGGGTACCCCTCCTCTGCACTCCCCCGCGTGGAAGAGTTTACATACTTCTAGGGTGTAAATACTTCATGGGGTATACACATAGCTGAAAGTAAAAGACCCATGAATCAAGAATATAATCAGGCTCCACAACCAACACTATGGAATTCTTAACATAATATAGTCATGCACTAAGCCAATGACCTCTTGCACTAAGACAATTACTCTTCTAATTCAAGTACCATCTTACTTTCATTTCCTAGCTACTTATTTATACATTACAAAAAGGCCTAAGCATGGTTAAACCCATGGGCCAACATCCCATACCCGTTACATAAACCCTAAAAGCCCAAAAATCCCCAAAAATGGGCGATATCTTGGGATATCTACTTCACCTAGGTGATCCATCTTCGACCAGCTTGTCAAAGTCCCAAAAATGGTCAAACATGACCAACATTTCCTCAAAACTTGGTTGAAGGCTAACGGGCCCCCAATACTCACCTGTGACTCGTCCCGAGTCACTTTGATCTGGGTAATACCACTTCAAAGGCCTCGATCATAGCTCAAGAGACCTCGAATTCCTTCTTCACCAGAGCCTCCGACTCGATGAAATCCTGAATTACTTGCTCAATGATAGGCCCTTCTAGTCACTGTTCCACTGTTGCAACCATCTGTTCCAACTGTGAGCCTTGTCCTTCAATTTCTTCAAAAAGTGTGCAGGCTTTGTCTTGCACTAGTTGGAGTCTCTGCGTCACCTCCATAACTCTACTCTCAATGGAAGTGACCTTCTTCTAGACTATGCACTTCTCCTGCGACCTCTTCATCTTCTCAACTACAACCAGTAGTTTCATCTGTGCTTGCACTGTAGACGCCTACTACTTCACCTCATGGAGTTGTTCTTCCAATCTCCTTAGCTCCAGATCTTCTGCGAGGTGCTCATAGGTCTGTGCATTTTGGTCACTTAGTTTCTTACATTATGAAGGAAACACCCTGATTCTTTCTACTACACTTTTAGCAACTTCTTCCCTCGGATCCCGCACTTCTTGCAGAGTGCTCGAAACTGCTTGAAGTTCTAACTCTACTATTCTTTCCTGAAGTTGTTGAATGGCCTCAGTGAGCTTCCCCACTTAGCTCTCGACTACCTCTTCGTCTATATGTTCCAAGACCAATACAGAGTGAAGTTCTTTATTCATTGCCTCTCTAACAATAATCTACTTTGCAAGAAGCTAGTCTTTCTCTTTCTGGAGTTTCTCT
Organism: Picea glauca; assembly: GCA_000966675.3. Taxonomy (NCBI): domain Eukaryota; kingdom Viridiplantae; phylum Streptophyta; class Pinopsida; order Pinales; family Pinaceae; genus Picea; species Picea glauca. Next base: position 432,999 of record JZKD02S1981052.1, on the reverse strand, counting down.
TTTTCCTCTTCGAACTTCACCCTAAGGTAATCTTTCTCTTGTTGCGCAAGCTAAAGTTTCTCTAAGGCCTCCTCCTTTTCTTACTTCAAGGCCTCTGTGGCCTGCTCCTTTTCTTCTTAGACCCAACGAATTTGAGTCTCTATTACATCTGCTAATTTGCATAATTGGGTGGGCTCATCCCCCAATTCTACACTCTTTTCCGAAGATGGCACAATAGACACTGCACGGCTCAACTGGATAGCTTGTTGGATGTCTTTCAATTATTTCTTGATTATGTCATACAATGTTTCTTGATTTTCTTCATGTATTTGTAGGATATCCTCCAAGGCATCTTCTATAATTGTGATGATGAACTTGATATCGTCCACTGTGAGCACATTCTATGACTGAGGCTTATTGGCGTGGGTCTTCTTTCACACTGAGGGTTTCTGCAGAGAATCCTTCCTTTTCTTTGATGTCTCGGCCTTTGTAAGGGGATCCTTTGGCAATCTGACTTCACCCTTTTCTTTCTTGTCTTCTTCCCCTTCCTCCTCTTGGTTTATTTTTTCGCCTCCTCCTCTTGTAGGTAAGTTAGGCGCAGTTTCCTTCGATGCTTTGTTCTTCTCCTCACTGTGTATGTTCTCCACTTCCTCCTTTTTCTTATTTTTCTTTGCACTGCTCTATCCATCATACTTAGTCTGGGTGACCAAAGGACTTCCAATGATGTTGGGGTCAGATAGTTCTACATCTTCGACCAGTACAAGGAATTCGATTGGCCATTCCTTGGTTATCTCCTCCATGTATTCATCGGTCAATTTCTAGTAAAACTGCAACTCCTCCTTACTTTCATCCCTTCGCGTAGTGATGTAGATGAAGTGTTATAACTTGTTTAGTGGCATGTATGTATGCAAGGTGTTCGAGGTCATTCGGTGGAATGATTCAATGGCCCGCTTAAGATGTAGGTAGTAAGCGTGGAACATCGCATTTGATTTCCACTGCTTCACCATATTGCTCGTATACCACAATGTAGAAAAATTCACGGCCAATGGTTCTGATGGATCGACTTCTAGGAATTTCTCTCCCTCCGGCATCTCCCAAGCGACAAATGCAATGAGAATCAACAATGAACTAAAGTGAAATTTGTATCCTTGGTCATGCGCTTCGCGACATTCCTTCTCTAACTCATTGATGAGGTAGCTCACCCAATTCATCTACATTCCTTCGACACACTTCTCTGTGAAGTTGACTATGAAATCTATGACTTGCATAGGAGGGTTCTTTTTGACGAGTTTACCAACAATCAACTGAAAATATAGGTGTATTGCGCCATCCTAGATGGAGGATACCTTGTAGCCTCACTTTCCCTTATCTACAACATTGTAGGCTTCCTTCATTTGCTACGCCAGGGAGAGATATGATGTGTTCCCTGGGTAGAACTGGTGAGGATCTGGTCCTTGCATGCTCAATCCAATGATCAAGTGGATCAACATTGGATCCACAGTGATGCGCCTATATAACCAGAGGTAACCTCCATGGTACCACGACAGGAGGAGTTTAACACACGTGTTAACTTCTTGATGTCTGCTGAAGTGGGGGATCTTCATCACATTTAAGATCATTGATCTTGCAATATCCTTAATCCATGGCTGGGGAACTATCTTGGGCTTCTTCTCAATCATCTTCGTCAGGTACCTATGCGGTGCGAGCATTGCATAGTTCTTTCGGTCTCCAAGGTTAACCTTGCTGATTTTGAGAGTTGGGATCAGTCCCAACGGAGGTCCGACTGTGCGTATCCCCTTCGAGAGGTACGTAGTGATGAGCGTGTACTCGAAATCATGTGGAATGATATCATGAATAACAACGTTGGCCAAAGGCGGGATGTAGTCGGGAAATGTTGGGATCTTCTTGATGTTTGCTAGATAGTCATGGTGCTTACTTGTTTTCTCAGTCGCGGTTTGGCTAGACTGAGGTCCAGTCGAGGGGGATGCTTGCAATCCTCTAGTTTACGATGCATAAATTCCCATGGACATGAATTTCTCAGCCATAAGGTATATTAATATCTCGTCCATAGGCTTCTCTACTACACTACGCTCACTCGACATGCACACTCGTGATCAAATAACTAGGGTAGGCAAAGAGATAGACAGGGAAATCAGACAGATGGTGAGGTCTCGACAACACAACATGGTATGTGATCAATTATCTGTTAGCTTAGATATATCGGTTTGAAAAAAGTGGTCCCAGTGCAGCATTTGACAAGTTAAATAAGAAACGTCATAAAAGATTCCTTCAATAGGTCAAAATTCCTTAATCAATATGAATCCATCCGTTATGGTGCGGTCTCAATGGTCCAAGGGTGATATTTTCAGAAATAATTGCGTTTCTAACCATTCTGAAGCATCATTCTAATGGTCAGGACACCTCCAATGGTCATATAGCTTCGTCATGGAGAAGTGCCATTCTGCGTTGTTTTTCTATTTCGACGAGGTTCAAGTTCTGCAAGCCTGCTTTCTACAAAGTCTTATCTGGAACTTCCTGAAGTTTTTCTAACTTTGCTTTCTTCTTACTGAGCTTTCTTTCCTTCTTTCTTGTGATCTGAATTTTCAGATTCTTCTTCCCATTCTTATTCTTATCTTATCTCAGCATAGTAACTTCTCACTTTTGAGGGTCTTCCAAAGGTTTCAAGGGTAATACTTCTTCTCTTATTACTTTTGGGGTAGGTTCTCTTCTCTCATGCATGGATAGTTTTTTCAAGCCTTCCCGCATCCTTTCAACTTTCATAGCTAAGTCTCTAGCCCTCAGTTTCTCTAACTTGTCCTCTTGTTCTTGTATTAGTCGCTCTATTTTTCTAGCTATGAAGTGCCTTAATTCTTTCTTTTTCTGTTATGTGGCTTCTTCCTCTGCTTTCCTTCAGATCTGATCTTTCTCAACCCAGGTCTTTCCTAGAAAAAGTGCAAAAAGGGGCGTTGTTCTCAACAAACTTAATAACTTCAAATTCTTCTCCAGTCGATGCTCCATAAGCCATCATAGGTACATTTGTAACTCTTCCACATAAGGTTATTATCTTTCTTTTAAACAATCCTGTCCTTCCCAATGAAGGAATCATAGCAGGTCTTCCCAAAATTTCCCAAGTGCTTTCTGGCATAATGTTCACATGTGTTTCTTCATCCAATATATAGTCTATGTTGAAGTCTCCTATTCTGGTTTCTATGCACTACTTTTCTTTTAATATCTCTAGTAAACTGATGTCTCTATGATCATTCGGTGTTTCTTTCATCTGTAATAACATAGTCTCTGATTCTTTCTGGTTCTTTAACATTTCCTTATTCCCTTGACCTTCTTCATAGTTTTCTTCTCTCATGTTCATATTTTCAACTTTAGCAATCATTCTAGGGCAATCCAAAAGCTCATGATCAACAACTTGACAACAAATACAAATAGGACCTATACCAGGGAATTCCTTAGCAATATGTCCCAATCTTCTGTAGTTATAGCACAATGTTAATCCTCTATTCCTTTTAAATGATCCCCAACCTTTCCTGTACTGTGCACTAGGATCATAGTGATGGACCTGCAATCTACAAAAAATCTTTGTAGGGTCCTGCATCCACTTATTAGTCCAAAAATTATTTCTATGCATAGGAATAACATATCTTTCACTATATCTATCAATTTTATTAAGATCAAATCTCCTTTCTTCTAGCCGTGCCCTAGTTTTCAGAATAGGACAAAATATGTCAAACATACCTAAATTCATACTTTCGAAGCACAAATTTCCACTTATCTTACCTTTACCAGAGAAAAAATCTTTAAGATCTTACCTCTTTTCTTCAGATCGGGCCTCTTTCTTAGCACAAAGCTTCGCAAGTAGAGTAGAATACTGCACACTACAACAACAGATCTACGCACATAGATTTTTCTATTTTCTTTAGTTCCCAGCAATCACAGTTTCAGGTCCTGGGAACAGAGCCATTTATTGCCACAGGGGTAGACCCAGGGTTCATTTCTTCAACAATGCACCAAAAAAAACCTAACTATTGGCCTTTTTGGAAACACCTGCAAAGAATATGAAGCCTCACCTGAGGTAGAGGAAAGGGAGTTGCAGGACTCAAGTGTCTAAAACCTAGTTGAGACACAGATCTGTGATTACAACACTTAACAGAGCACTTAGGCAATATTATGCATTAAGTTATGATTCTTACTCACACCGCAGATTAAACCTAAATACATATCAGCATAAGATATAACCCTTACAATGTCTTAGCACATAGCATAATCTTATATCTAACATTCATTCACATCATAAAGAACTAAGAATTGATAGATCTATCTATCATACATCAAGAACAATGCAATAAGAAAATATATACATAAACATCATGAATAACATAGCACAAAGAACATCGACACAGGATATACATGGTTCACCCCAGTGTGGGGCTACATCCACCAACTCTTCTTATTCTTTATTAGTCTCCTTCAATATTCTTACATTCCTATGCTCTTGTGCACAAAGCCACAGAGCCAACTCCACAAAGGACAAGAGATCTGTGCACACCTCACCAAATCCTCCTTCCTTGAGTTAGTTCAGGGCACAAAGGCTTACACAGTATGTCCACAAAGTCTCTTACAATCACTTGCACTTATCTCTGCAAGTCTTAACATACTCTAGTCATGCACTAAACCAATGACCTATTACACTAAGAATAGTACTCTTCTAATCTAGGTACCACCTTAATTACATTGCCTAGCTACTTATTTATACATTACAAAAATTTCTAAGCATGGTTAAACCCATGGGCCGACATCCCATACCCATTACATAAATTCTAAAAGCCCCAAAAGCCCACAAAATGGGTGAGATCCCGTGATATCCACTTCGCATGGGAGCTCCGTCTTCGACCATCCTGTCGAAGTCCCAAAAACAGTCAAACACGACCAATGTTTCCTCAAAACTTGGTCAAGGGCCAATAGGTGGTTTCCCTTGTGTTTGATGTCAATACATCTATTCACACATTGGGATTTGTGCAGTGTCTTGGATGCCATTAACCTTATTGGTGGTTTCCTCGCCTTTGTCAGTAGTTTTCATCATTGGCTGCTATTCAGAGGATCTTTTTCTTGTACTGCTTGCACTTGGCACACGTGAAAGATGCACAAGCTTGTTGGTTCGTGAACTTTTTCTTCATCCGATTTCCACCAAATCATGAAGCTCCTGCTTTGTACCTCATGCTAACTGATGAGAGATTCCTTAATTCTTTCCTTTCAACAGGTCTCTTTCCATCGACATCAACCCATTTATTCTAGAAATGGGGCCTAGAGTCTTATGAGTACCTTGAGGCTTGCATTCATTAGTGGCAGTCTCTCTCGCCATCGACAGTTGGGAATACATCAATGTCTCCTGATCAATGGATTCTTCAGGTGTTCAACACCGACTCCTCTATTCACACTTGCAAGAATGTACTCGGTGCCTTGATACCTACTTTCATTATTGGTAGGCTATCTCGCATTTGTTAATGTTATACATCAATGACCGATAATCAAATGATGTCTCATTGTGTTCGACCTCAACTCCTTTATTCACATGATGTAGACTTGCACCTTTGGCAGATTGTGTAGAATACTTGAAGACATCACTATGTCGCCACATATTTCCTGAGCTGTTACTTCCTTTTCATTGGACCAATACCTATATGAATTCAGTGATCATGGGAGATCAAATAGTACTCCATGGTATACAGATATCTTCAGATTAGTTTTTGAGAATGGTACTACTTGGCCTTGTTCATGACTATGACAACTATTGGCATGTAACTGCATTTGTATTTGCCTATTCATGGCCACAGACACTTATTTGGTATATTTTCACATTGATTTGCTGTATTTTTGGCATCCATGTATGTAAAGCCAGTACATAATATAATGAGTAATCAAGTTCGTCCAATTGGTTCTCTTCCACTCCATTTCTGGGTTATTTATAATGTATTTCGGCCATCACAGATTCTCCTCTGACCTCACACATTAGGGGGCATCTGTTCGAGAAATATTTTCCTCACCGTAAGAAATCTTGTAGAGAGGGCCTTATTCCATTTCCCTATGCAGACTCACTTTCCTTGGTTGTTAAATATAGAGACAAAAATATAAAGTTTTTCCACTTATATGCATCTTGCACCCTATACAACAAGAGTATATGCAAGTTGCTCCACTACAACCCACGTACATCAGGATTTGTGCCAAAAAATCAAAATTAAATGCGGGTTTCCATGTCACGATAGGAGATCTCTGATCCTTGGCATTCTATATACTGGAAATGTTCTGATTTGGCCCTTCAGTTTCATTTTGAAGGCTATAAAGAAGCCAATTCCGAGCTATGGAAAAGGAATAGAATTCAACTTTGAGAGCAAAGTTACTCTGGAGAAATTATTTACTTCATATTGAGTCTGTATCCCTTTGTCCTTTAAGTCTAAACATAGTGTTCAACCCCCAAGATCTTCTGGGAGAACTTGTTGCAGGTACAAATCTTTGGTCAAAGTCCTCAATGGTGGACATCTTCAAACATCTGGACAAGGTAGGTCCTTTTATTATCTGACTTTCACATTAGTTTATATAACATGTTTCTAGGATAGATTTGATTTCTGTAGTCATACCTATCTGTTGTGGTTCACCCTAGCCATAGAGATATTTTCCTCATAACAGTGTGTAACATAAAACTAGTTAAAGAATTAGAAGAAAAACACATCACAAAAGTTCATAATTTCCATTTTGACATATCTTTTGTTGGAATACTGAGAGGGGGGGGGGGGGGGTGAATCAATTTGAGAACTGTTAACAACTTTCAATAACAATATATAAGCTTCAACTTTATCATTCGTATATCTTTTATGATTACATTCAATATATCATGAGAATATAACCATTGCCAGTACCATTAAACAATATCACATCAAATACATAGTACACCAAAATTTACGTGGAAATTCAAATGGGAGAAAACCACATAATTCTTTCTTATATATATATCAAGGTTACATTCATAGGAAGCACCAACTTCCAAATTCTCCAACACCAACTAGAAGAAGGCTACAACCCCCTATTTATAGGTTCCAACCTAAAGGAGGTTGAAATTGGAAGGAGGCTCCAACTCCCTAGTTTATAGGCTCCAAACTGAAGGAATACCTAACTCCTTGTGTTTGTTGGCACGGGTTTGTTTAGACCAAGGTCCTTCTCAAGTTACCAACAAAAGACACCATGTAGTGTATAGAGCTGGCATTTTCATCTCCTTTGAAGAGAAGAAGTCTCACTCGAAGCACTACTGAGACAGAGAGATAAGGAAGGGTAGGGAGAAGACTACAAAAGATCCATGGAGGGTTCAGAACTTACTTCATTCCTTACACAATCAACATTATTATATTAGAAACACCTAAATGAAAGAACCAAACCTACTTCTATTGCGAGCATTAGTTAACCATAAGAGAAACAATTGTAACTCATAAGCTATACATGAAGACTGAAATGCATAAGAAACAATGTAAAGACACATCGGATTTGAAAATTTAACCCTTCTTTATATCATCATTAGAGATCTTTCTTACATTACAGTATTAGCATTACAGGGAAAGTATAGTCTAGATTCTTGGCTCCATCTCTCGTCCACAGAGTCCTGATCTCCCAGCCAATAGGTTGTATTTATTACATATTCTAATCTTCTTGATCTACCCCAAAAACCTTGGGCAATGCCCACAGACATAACTCTGATAAACGATATTGGACCTAACAATATCGGCTAATGACCAAAATGAATGAGCAAACTCCTCACTCGACTGAACCGACCAACAAAATCAAATCCATCTACCACAACAACAACATCCCTTTTACAATTATATTTTGTCCTATATTCTGTTGTTTGGCTGGTGTTGCACTGGCTTCCACAACTGTTTTCTGTTGTTCTTCCTTTCGTCCTCCGATGGAGGTTGCACGATCAACACTTGTGCAATTCTTTTCTCAAAAACTAAGGTACCAATAGGCTTTGACCACAACCCTTGACTTTTCCTCGAGTCAAGAACTTGGTTCCTCCACACTTTCCAGGAGCAATTGTTGCTTTACCTTATACGACTTTTCCTCCTCTTTGAGCTCTTATGTTTTCGTGTTTTCTTCCTTCACTTCCTCAAACAAAGGGCCCAATTCTGGAACTAGCTCTAATGCTCTGTGCTTTACTTCGTGAAATATTTCAACTTTGTCCTACCATTTCTGGGTAAGGAGTGATGCTTCAGCCAAGAATTATTGGGTCATCTCTTTGCTTTACTCTTTTGTCCTGGTTGCAACCAACGAGTTCCATTCGGAGTCAGCTGTTGTGTCGACCTGGTGCATATGCATATAGGAAGTTTGAATCACCAGTTAAAACTTGTGCAACTCTTTCTTGGCTATGAACTGTGCTTCGTAAAGGGAATTTAGTTCATTGTCGGCCTGCTGAATTTCGTCAAACTTTTGTTGCTGCTCCATGGGATCCATTGTGACTGGAACTTCCTCATTGAGCACCTGGATCTTTGTGCGTGCTTCCTCCAAGACTTGATTTCAGCGAGTGATGATACCCATCAAATCGCTGACTTCCTTAAATACTCTGGTACAGTCCACGGTCTTTTTCTGTAGTGTCGATCGAGAATTATTAGCTTGCAATATTATCCTATGCATTTGTTCCTGTAGCTGTCGAGGTTGTTCTTCTGCTTCTTGTTGGACTTGTTGTAACTTTTCTTGTATCTTCTCTATGCGTGTCGTGAGCTGTGTACATGCCATTTGTATAAGTTCAATTTGTTTCTCTTGTTCTGTTATCTCATTGGCTTTTGGTCAGTTGGGCTCAACCTTCCGGATCTTAGGCCAGGCTTCTGCAGGTTTTTCCCTGACCTTTTCCAGTTTGCACTGGGCTAGGATCCTGTCACGCTTTTCCTCTATTTTACATGATTGTTCAACTAATCGTTCTTGTTGGGTGAGATCGACTGATCTCACAATGTCCTGAAGTCTTTTCTCTAGTTGGTTTGTGGAGGCTCTGATTAGCCCAAATAATTGTGATGTTGGCCACTGTAATAGTTTTGTAGCTGGGGGAGCTGCATCAGTAGGTGCTCTCATCTGTAGGGGAAGTTCGCTGGCCATTGAGTGGTCCAAATGGGTTTCTACCTCCTCCTCTGTATTTTTCCCTGGTGCGATCCTCAATCTTAGATATTCAGGTAGGTGGGTCAATACCTCTGCTCTCGTGATGCAGAGATGCATAAATTCTGCACATTGCTGGGGGTTCTGGAGGACTTTCTCCATTTGCACTTGTGTGGTTGTTGTATCCTGTGTCGTTGTTAAATCTGGTTCTTTGAGCACATTTGGTATCTTCTTGTCCTCTTGTACTTCTGCATCATGCATCATGGTTTCTTGGGCCTCCTCAACCTTAGGTGGTGAGGTGATTTGCTGGTCACGGTCAACTTCCAGCTCTTTTGTGCTTTTGGCGGCTTCGTCCTGTGCTGATGACTCATGTTGTCGTTCCTAGGTGCTTGGGTTCGTAATATCTAGTATCGTGGTTTGCTCCGGGGCTTTAGGGTGAGGGTTTGACATTTTTGAGCTGGGCTTGGGGAATTCACTGGTTTTCTATGGGGTTTGTCTCCCCTCTATCTCTGGGTGGTCAAGCTAAATCAGCTCTGAAGTTGTGGTCTGATGTGGGGTGGCGGTGAGGAGATTTGGTAGTTGGAGTGGTGGTGGAGGTTGCTCAACAATGGGTGTGGACAGGAATGGTCTAGGCTCTAGGTCATCCTGGATATCAATGATAGGGGTTTATTTGGTTGTGGCGTGGGTGCGAGGAGTGAAAGATGCAAGGGGTTGTGGGTTTAGGAGTTTGTGTGGCGGGACCCCAGTTCTCTGCTTCTTTTGTAATGGTTTAGTCCCAAAGACTACGTCGAGGATATGGTTAACCTGTGCTCCTGATAGCATGGCATTGTCTGGAAGCTTACGGCGGGCCTCTCTTTCCTTCCACACCAACAACTGTGCTTCCTCCTCCTCCTCGGATTCAGTCTGTACCGACACATCTAGCTTCTTCTGTTCAGGCCCTAAGCTCAGTCCCTCTCCTGCTTCCTTGTCTTTTTTCTTGACCAGCTCGGCTGGAAGAATATAATGCATGCCTATTTTTCATGGGCCACATTTAACTCATGGCCATGACATGACCTCTTTGTTTAAATCTTCTTCATCCAGGTAAAACGGTAGCATCCATGTGTGAAAACATTCCTGGCTAGCATGCCTCAGCCAGATGAATGTACTGTTCTGGTTTATGTCGAATGCAATATTCCTAGTGTTGTTATTGAGGATCTCCTATGGGATGTGTGGCCTCTGTGTTGCATCGATCATAGAATTATACCATTTGGAAAATGTTGTGTTGTTGAGTGCTGTGTTTTCTGAGTCTGGTTTGGACTGCCATGGTTCAAACATTTTCGCAAGACGCCCTTTTTCTGGTATTGTCGGGTTTTGGCCCACCGGTGATTTCCACTTGAGCATTGCAAATCCCACAAGTAGGTATCCATAGGTAAAGGTGCCTCCTTTCTCTTGTGCCTCCTCACAAGCTACGAGTAGTTCCTCCAGTAGAAAACTACACCAGTTGAATACTGCTCCCTGATTGCAAAAGTCGACAACAAATATCGCATCCAGGGTACGCTCTCCCTTATAGTAGGAACTCATAACCTTGCTGGCTATGACGTAGAAGCCAGTCTGGACTAGTTCGAGAAATATTGGCTTGATGACTGTTGTGCGTCCACCTCACTTGGTGTTAATCTTCTCGTACAGGCTAAGTTTTCCTTTCTTCTTCCCATGCTTACTAGGTCCTTGAAATCCTTTTGACACATCCTCGCCTTTGGAGGATAGTCCAGTAAGATGCTGGATGTCCTGTGAAAGGATTGGATAGCACTTATCCAACCATAGGCTTTGGTCGTGCATTCTTCTTATCAAAAATTTTGTGCAGCGTGTAATATTTCCTGTAGTGCTGAAGACTGGTAAGTCTCTGAGGTTCATGATGGTGGAGTTAAAAAAATTAATGAACTCCTTTTTCGGTATAAAATGTATATCTCCAGTTCCATCCAGGGCTAACTCCCAAAAGACATCTGGGTGCATCTGTGGAAACAAAGATGAATCTGTGAGGTCAAGGTCGAGCATCTTGATGTGCTCTATCTTCCATTTGAAGTCCCCTATGTTCTCAACCCGAGGATCACACATCTCATCTGGTACTCCTTCTTTTGACATGGCCTTTCGATTCACTGTAGCTCTTGGCATTTGCACATCTAGGCTATGTCTTCGGATTTTGCAAAGGTCTTTACTGGTTCACAACGCTACGTGTGGAAATAACTATGCTCGGTTATAGAAACAATACATTCTTGGATACGTTCTGAGAGTCTTTAGTCTGGATTTAACGGGTAATTTTTAACAATAACTACTCCCCATGATGACTTGATGGACACGAAGGGGTCTTAGATGTCCGACAGGACAGTTTAATCAATGGAAATCTGATTGCGTGATCTGAATATTTACTCATTTGAGTGGAATAGGGATGTGGCCGAATTGAGACCTTTCTATTTGATGGGTGGGTGTCTCGTCATGAAGTTCGATAGCATCTTGGTATAATGTGGCTTTATGGCTTAACGGGTGATAGTTGGGGTGTCATACTGGTAATAATAGTTGTGACTAGACTGGGTGTGCGTGAATTTTAACTCTGATTAGATTTGGATTCAGGGCACCTTCGACCACAAGGGTTGTCCTTGTCATCCTTAACATCGGATGTTACTAGACTTTTTCATGCTTCAGGTTCTATACTACTGGGTCGTTAATTCTGTATCAGCCAACACTTAAACAAAATATATAAACTATGTATTGTGGCGCAATACTGCGTGCATGGATATTATTAACTGAATTTACAAAATTCCAGAAAGAAAACAAAACTCAAATCTAACTATTGTACAAGCTTCGTCAAATTGGAGTGACTCCCATTGTTCTCAGTTTCGAGATAGGTAGGGTTTCGGGCAAGCGTCGTTCACCCATACCGGTCGTAGCATACCATCCAGTTGTGCAAGTCGGACTACTCCTAATGGTTGGATTTCTGCCACTATGAAGGGTCCCAACTAGTGCATGTGCAGCTTGCCAGGGTACATATGGTATCGACTGTCGTAGAGTAGCACCTTGTCTCTTTGTGAAAATACATTGGTCTTGATGTGTCGTTCATGCCAAGATTTCTTCCTTGCCTTTTCAATTGACTGATGGAAATCAGCTAGAAATATGGTTTTGTCGAGTTCTTGTAACTCCGCAAGTCTCTGTGCCACTGATTCGTCATCTATCATACATGTGGCTTGTGCAATGTAAAGACTTGGTGTGATGAACTCTGTGGGCACCACTGCCTCTTTTCCGTAAACCATCTGTAATAGTGTATATCTGTGGAGTTTTCTTGTACTTGTCCTATATGCCCATAATACCGCTGGAACTCTCTCATCCTGGTCCTCTCGGTTTGCACAACAGACCTTTGTTAGCCACTTTTCTAGGATTTTGTTGAAGGCTTCAATTGTTCCATTGGCCTGTGGGTGATAAGGACTGCTCTTGTGATGTTGAATCAAAAATTCAGTAGTAAGTGTTGTTATAGTTCTCCTAATGAAGTGAGCTCCCTGATCGCTGGTTAGGCTCCTTGGACATCTGAAGTGGGTAATGATATTCTAAAAAATGAACCTAGTAGCCGTAGTCATCGAACATTCCCTTACCGTTGTTTCTTCGGCCCAGTGGGTAAGGTAGTCGGTTGTGGTAATGATGTACCTTGCCTTCGAATGTTTGGCTGTGGGGTTGATGGGCCCAATTAAGTCAAATTCCCATTTCTCAAATTTCGGTAGATCTCTAACCAGTTGAAGTGGTAATTCATCTCGGCGTGATGGTTTGCCCACCCATTGACAAACATTGCACGATCTAGTGTATTCTTTTGCATCCTTGAAAAGTGTTTCCCACCAAATTCCTCCCTGTTGAGCTTTTTGTGTCGTTTCCTTTCCTCCTACGTGTCCTCCTGCAATTCCGTTATGGAATTCCTAGAGTATATCCTACCTTTCATGATCTAGGACAATGCCTGAGGATACTATCTAGCCCTAGTTTATATAGTTGTCCGACGATCAGCTGGTAATTTGCTGCTCTTACGACCATATGGCATTTCTGAGTTGTGGAATATGTTTCAGGGTAGGCCCCTATGCTGAGAAAGGTTGCTATGTCTTCCAAGTATTTTGGAATTGCCTCGATCCTAAACAAATGTGCATCTGGGAGCTGATCATCGACTGCTCCACCACTTTCTCCTGAATCTAGTCTGGATAGATGGTTGGGTATGACATTCCATCGTCCCAGCTTGAATATGAATTCAAAACAAAGTTCCTGAAATAACAACAACCATCTAAAAATTCTTCCTTCCAACACAGGTTTGTTAACAAGGTATTTTAGTGCTAAATGATTAGTAAATAATTTGAAATGATATCCTAACAGATAATGTCTAAATTTCTGTAAAGCATAGATCATTGCTAATCCTTCCCGTTCGGTCGTTGTATAGTTGTGCTCTTCTTGCAACAACTTCTGACTTGCAAAACATATGGGGTGATCCATAGCTCCATCTCTTGGTTGCGTTAAAATAGCTCCTAAGGCAATCCCTGAAGCATCCACATGGACGTGAAATTCTTTCCCCCAATTTGGAAATATCAAAATCGACGCTGTGATGAGTTTTTCCTTAAGTGTTTCAAATGCTTTGTCACACTAGGGAGTCCATTGGAATGTTTCAGCCTTTTTCAGGAGGTTTTCCAGAGGTGCAGTAATGTTAGCATATCTTCGGATGAACCAACAATAGTACCCTATGTGTCCAAGTGTGGAGTGCAACTATTTAGCGCTTGTGGGTGGCGGCATATTCACAATGACCGCTACTTTAATTGGGTCTACTAATAATCCTTCTTGGCAGACTATGTGGCCCAACAAATTTCCGTGTGGCACACAAAAAATACACTTCCTGAGGTTTAGTGAGATTTGTAATTCTCTGCATCTATCGAACCTTAGCCTCAGTAGTGCTACATGTTCCTTGAGTAGGCTATATATTGTCCAATAATCCATAGAGACTTCTATGAACTTGTGAATGAACTCTCTAAAGGATACTATCACTATCATGGAGAAAACTATAGGGGCGTTCTTTAGACCAAATCGCATGACATTGTATGCAAACGATCCCCATTCAATGATGAAGGTGGTTTTTCTCTTGTCCTCTTCAACAATCCTAACTTGGTGGTATCCTAAGAATCTCTCTGTAAATGAATATGCTTCCTTTCTCGCAAGATGTTCTAGGTCCTCATCGGTAAAGGGCGTTGGGAAAGGGTCATGTACATAGGCAGATTTGAGGCTCCTGTAGTCTACACATACTCTAATGTATTTGGTGTCTTTCTTGTTTTCAATGACTATCGGACTGACCCATTCTGCTTCTTCTACTGAAAAAATAAGACCGGCTTCTAACATCTTATCAATCTCCTTTTTAACCTTTTCTTTTACTCTTGGGTTAAGATGGTATGGCCTATGTCTGATAGGATTGGATCCTGGTTTTATCTCAATCTTCATTTCACCCAAAACTCCTTTGATTCCCTTTAATTCTGAGAAAGTCTTCGGGAACAAGTCTTTGTATTCTCGCAGTAAGGCCTGTATTTCTTGACTGGTTTGGTCATCCCAATAATTTCCTACCAGGTCTATCTTGGGTTGCTCTTTGGTCTCTATGTTAATACTATGCAGTTTTAACGGGTGATTGTAGGAACTATCAGTCTGGCTAGGTATGGTGTTTTGGATTTCCCTGTTTCCCTTAGTCTCTTTGATGGTTATGTTTCTTAGTTCTTCTAATTCATCTAGGCTTTATAAGGCTTTGCTAATCTGATAACATTCTATAGGCTTTCTAGTCACAGGTAAGTGGATTTTGGTCTAAAATTCTTGGGTATGCCTGGAACATACTACAGAGTCTGATCTCTTGTCATTATTGGCTGTGAAAATAAGTTCTTTAATCTTTTGTAGGATTGGTTCAAGCTCAGGGTACTTACTTGTAAACGATAATTCTTTGCAAAATTGAGTTGCTAGTGTTTTCTAATCACTGGTATGTCTTCTGGTTTCCTCATGTATAAACCAAGTTTTCGGAAGTGGGCCTAGGTAGTGGGGAAATACCTGAACCCAGAAGAAAGAGGGTATCTCTGTAACCTTCCATTGTGTCACACACTGTTCAATGTGTATTCTCGGGTCCGATTCTCTGATGAAAAGTTTCACAGTGTGGGGTTCCATTTGTATCTCTGTTTCTATCTATTCCTTATTCCAGAACCTGTATATGAGAGCTTGATTCACGTCATCCCAAGTTCTAAGAGTATTTTTGTGCGTAGCCCACCATATGGCGGGGTTGTCTGGAAAGAAATATCTAGTACCGAAATTCATTAATATTCTCTCATGTTCTCTTCCATGCTTTGCATGAATTTGCCTAGGTCTGACTCGGTGTCATCATATACTGGGTGTTCTCTGACTTTAGTCTCGAACCATCTGGTCATTTTGACAATTGTGCATCTTCTTGAGAATCATTCATGCGAACTTTGTTGCCAACTATCAAAAGCCAGTTCTGAGTCCTCATCTACTGATTGTATGCTTCTCCAGCTTACTGATCCATCCGCAGTAGGGTTTATTTAATCATTTATTGTTCTGGCTGTTATGGTGTACAACTGGTCTAGGTCTTTTTCTTCCATATTATTGTCTGTTGGTTCTGTGTACCTGGGTCCTACATATGGGTCCAAAGGTTGAACTACCTTGATTCCTGTAGCCTCAAAAGTCATGGTGTATTTTTTTAAGTCAACTACTGCATAGTTGTCGTAGGCCCAATCAATGCCAAGTATCACAGGATAGGGGTCCTTGTCTCCCATGATCTCAATGACTTCAAAGTCAACCACTGTCTTTACTCCTGCTACATCGATTTCCATGTTCTCCAGTCTTCGTATGGGAAAGATACAGTACTGGTTTTCCATTCTTAGCTGAATTGGGAAGTATGTTAGTCTTGGTTTTCCTAGTGCTTCCCAGGTCTTCTTGGGTAGAATGTTCACATCTGATCCTAGGTATAGCATGATGTCCTTAATTTCGAAGTCATCTAACTGGGTTGTCCGTCAGAATTCTTTTTTAGTTTTGACTTTTCTTCTATGCACCCTCTGAGTACTCTTCTTAGGGAGGTTATCCCTAATATTTTATTTTGAGGTTCCTTCATTCCCTAAGACTAGGTATAATGCATTACACAACTTCTCTGTCACTTGATCATTCCCCAAAATGTCAGAGAATAATTGAAACCAGAGGTCGATTGCATTTTGATGTTGCTCAGGTTGTCTTGGTACACCTATAGGGTTTCTGAGTGCAGGGGGTGATGCAGGTACTTGTACTATCTTGGGGTATATGACCAACTGAGGGGGGTTCTCTTGTGTCTTATAACTAGGAATACTCTGGAAGACTTCTATAGCATCCTTAAAGAACAGTTTTTGTTTTAGGGGGTCGTACCTGTCTCCCTTAGGTGTTGCCTTTTGAATCTGAGATAGAGCATCAACATCAGCTCCTGTCCTCGTGCCTCCTCGAGTGATGATGTTAAGATTCGACAATTGTCCTTTAGAAATCCTTTTGATCTCTGAAATAACAAGGTTAGTTCCTCTTTTCCTTACCTTATCTTCCCATTTTGCAATTAGCTTTGGGAAGTCTTCAATTGCATGTCCGTTGGTTTTGCAATGAGAACACCATGGCCGCCTTGGGTGAGGAAAGTCTCTAGCAAAGTGACACTATTCATAACAGTTATAACATATGCTCTTTCCTCTTCCACCAGTTCTTCCTCCTCTAAAATCTCCACCAGCTCCACCTCCTCAGCCTCGTCCTGGTCCTTGAGGGTTTTCACTTACTCTAAACATTGTTCGTTCTAGCCTGTCTGCCAGAGCATCCAATGCCCTACATTGGTTGGTAGTATGCATGGTAGATGCATAGAACTCACAATGGACTGTATTTGGTACCGTAGAATATTTCTACATGATGGGGAATTGTTTTGGTCCATGCCCATGGTTTCGGCAGATCTCACAATACTCTGCCATCGGTGTTGCTTGGCCTCTTGGAAATGCGTGATATGGGGCGGGCTGGTGAAATGGTGGGTTCATATATACTTTCACAAAAACTCCTTTAGGTCCTAGTGGGGTTTCCATTAGATTATGTGGAGGTCCCATCCCTCTCCCTCATTGTCATTCGCTCGCCAAATGACCTTCCATATAGCATCCAGTGCACCAAACCTATGGTTTTCCTGGTCTGGGTATTGTTAGTGCTTGAATATTTTCTGTAAGGGCTGATATCTGTCCTTGTAGTTGCACTAGATTCACATCTACTAGGGGTCCAGTTACTCTCAAGATTCTAGGGTATCCCACCATGGCTTCAATCTTCATCGATTGTTCCAAGGCATCTGTTAACGGGGCTATCTGTTGTTGTGTTAGCAGAATCTGAGTGAGAGGTAGTAGCCCCTGAATGTACCATACCCTTTAATGTTATTCATGGCTTGGGTGTGCCAACCTCCCTATGGTGTCTTTGAAATTTTGGTTGTATTCCCAGGCTGATTCACCTTCTCTTTGTTGGATTTCACGCAGCTCAGACAGAGCCTATTGTTCTGGCTGGGGCAGTTTGAACTCTACTATGAACCTCATCCATACCTGGCCAAGGGTGAATGCTTGAACTTTCCTCCTTGACACTCCTGGTTCAATGGTTTTCATGTACCATTTGAGAGTGTGGCCTATCAGGGTAGTCTGGAATTCGACCAACTTGTTCGCATCTGGTGTACCTTTGGATCTCTAGATGGTTTCGCACAAAAACCAGTGTTGTTCAACATCTTCATCTCCCTTACCCCAAAATTATGGGTATCAGGCAATCGATCCTCCTGCATGGATGGCCATTGTTGATCCTGTTGTTCGTATCAATGTGAATCCTAATGGTCCTACTTGTGATCTACTAGGGGATCCCAATATCCTCCCTGTACTCACACTTCTTGGTTGTGACAGGTTAACTATTTGTACTGAAACAAAACTTGTATGAGAAGGTAGTATAGAACTTACTTCTTTTATTGAGGGCACTTGGGGTATGGGTGATTCGGGGCTGGTGCCACTGGCTTCGAGGTAGATTTCTTTGATTTGGGGGGTCTCGTTAGCTTCCACTAGAATGATCTCTTCAACCGGATTACTGATCTCTCTTGTTATCGGGGCTAAATCTTCTCTTTCTCCTTCAAGATTCATGTCGGTTTTCTCTTCTCTTATATCCACGCTTCCTTCTTCTCATCCCACATCCTAGGGACCTCTCACTCTCCTTGCCTCTCTCTTGTTTAAGCTTTGACTGGCCAGTCGTTCCTATCTTCTCATCCTTTGCAGTTATTCCATCTGTCTTCCTTCCATCTCTCCCGATCCTCCTTTTTTCCTCAACTTTTCATACTATCTTATGGCTTTCTCGAGTTTGCCGCACTACTGTTACGCATAAAAATTACTCAACTGGATAAGTGTCGCATGTTCCTCTCAATTGTCGTAAGTGTCGCATCTTCCTTACAACTTTCGCAAGTGTCACAAATTTTGTTCAAGCACACTGCCATAACGATGACACTAAGGAGACACTTAAAAACATCTCATACACTTGATTTGGAGAAGGAAAATTGGTTAACTGAAGTCAAGGAACTCTTAACATCTGAGCAGAGCTCTTAAACAAGGGTTTTGAGGGTGAGCGCTCCCCTTCATTAGCCTTAGGAGTGCTGGCGCTCCCCTATAAGGCCTCAGGGAGCGTTATGACGCTTGTCTACCTTTTTCAAGGAGAGTTATCCACCTTTGGAGCGTTGGTGCTTCCCTAAAGCTTCCCAGGGAGCACTACAGTGCTCTGATGCCCATTTTGAGGGAGCGCTTCCTAATTTGAGGCAGTAGTTGGCCAGTTGAGGAGAATAAGGGGAGGATATTTCAAGTTTATAAAGCAGTTGCATTCAAATTCTTGGTTCCATCAGGAGATCCCTGATCTAAGGAGGAAGTTCCTAACTTGTTCTAAAGATAACTCAAGAGGTTAAACTCCTCTTAACCTATATAAGCAAGCTCTATGATGGTGAAAAAGGGGAAGAATTGCTAGCATGAAACCTATGATCTCATAGGAAACACACAGTCATCCAAAGGAGAGTGATCAGTGAAGCTGTTGTCATCCAGGTTGTGGATCTTTCAAGCAAGGGTTAGACAAAGGGGACTTAGCGAAGTTGTCGCATTCACATTTACGATTGTAAGTACTATTGTCGTTATTCTCATTAATATAATCTGCTTGGCCTGTTTCTTTCTAGTTTGTGTATGATCTCATATAAACTTATCTTTGATAGATAGATCTGTTTTCAAGCTAATATCAATAGAGTAGGAAGTGGTCGTATCTTGTTTGTCTACAGGACTCAGCGAGGAGCAAAGGATCAAAGCTCAACTCGGAGCGTGCAGGGACAAACATCGATAAAGAGGTACTTCAGTTCTCCTTCCTTCTCATGTGTTAGTTTGTATAGATTTGAAAGGAAGTTAGTGTCCACATTAAGCATTTTCTGTCTTAGGGTTAAGGTCAAGCTCTTTGAGGCAATCTACCTGTTCGCAGGGAGATTTTCCTACAACAGAAACTGGCGACTCCACTGGGGATCGAATCAAAACTTTTTTATTTTTATTTTTCCTCATAGGCATTGTCTTACCTTTTGTTTTCTTATACCTTGTTCACCCCTTTATATCTGATTGCACTTGCTAATTGACTCTTCACTCCATCACACTCAGCTTGTTTGTCAAAATTTGATTGAATTTTTGGGTTTTTTTGGAATTTTTTTTTCTGAGCTTTAGGAATCCAGCGCTCCTTTTCCTTGTTAGTAGAGTGATAGTTCTCCCTTAAGCTGCTGGACAGAGCTTTATAATGATCTAGTGGCCTTTATACCAGAGCACCAACCCTTTTTTGCTCAAAATCTCTTCAAAAATTGCAATTGTTTCTTCGCTCGCTGAGCTGCTTTGTGATTCAATGATGCTTCCTTTGACCTTTGACATGATTCATATTGAGAAGTAAACACCTTATTGTTCATATTTTATTCCCTTCTTCATTCTTTTTGAGTTTTTGTTGTTAAGAGATTAAAATCGATCCGTTGTTTTTCTCTCCTATTAGATTGAGCAAGAAATCCAGTGAAGGACATTAGAAGTCTGTAGCTCTTCTCATTTGGTTCTTTGAGGTCATCTGATCCAATCTCTTTCTCCTTCCTTTTTTGTTTTTGGTTTTCTTTCTTTTGTTTGATTGCAAAAGGGTGTGTTGTTTGTGCGAAATCTACGTTTTCTTGTCTGAATCTCCTTGATATGAAAGGGTAGTTGACAGGAGAAATTTTTCATTGAATTGATCATCATTCGCATGAAAACGAAAAAAGTACATATTAATGATTAGTTTTCATTTCTGAAATGTTGTAGCATCATATTGGGTTTGATTGAGAACAAAATTGATTGAGGGCATTCTTTATCAAGTGTTTGATAGTGAAAACGAATCTTTCTCTTTCCCTTAAATAGGTATTCATTGAAAAGAAACGATTGCTTATCATATTTCATGAATATTTTTGGGAATTAAGTCATCATTCCATCAGTTTCACTTTCGTACACCCTCTAAGTAAACAACAACCATTAAAATCAACGCTTAACTAAAATTTATCATACTTTTTAGATCTTTGTTAGCAAACCTACATTAGTTTAAGGTGTAGGGCTTTGGAATAGGTTGAAAGGATAACTTTCCAAAGCTATCGAACAAACTTAGTATCTTGCAGTAGGCAAAGTCAAATCCAATTGTCATATTAGTCTACCTAGGATCCCCCTCTCACACAGGGTTTACGCACAAGGTCACATTCGGGTGAGTTACGGAGATTATCCCTCTGTGGTTCAACTGTTTGTAGTGGTCATATCGTATATTGGGGGTCCTTGGAAGGTAAATCCACAATTACTGTGTGGAATCCTTTTAGTTTATTTCGGGCTCGATACCCTGCCCGTACGTTCGGATTGGACTATCGACTGTTCCCGCCCAGGGGCTGTCTGCGAACTGGTAACCTTAGTGGCCATAATCTTTAGGGTCTTAAACATGGTGATGGTGAAGGGAAGTCTCATTGTACCTGGAACAGACGTTGGTCAAAATCACTCGGGCTCCTTGGAGGGTAAATCCACAATTACTGCATGGAAGCTTGCACCAAGGCGTAAGTCTGTTAAGCAGGTCGCCAACGTAACTGATCCACCCGCTCTATCCCCACCCCTTCCTATTTTGATCTCGCGATGTTGGATGTCATCACCAACTATAGGTTTCATCGTGGGAAGGTTTGTTTGATTGATTTCTTCTTAGATTCAGAGCATGTGTTGTTTGTTTTACTTAGTGGACCTTAGGTCGAGTCAGTGATAATGGCATCGAATCCTGGGAGTACCAATGGAGGAACCCCTTCTCCTAGGGAACCTTATACCTTTCCTTCGTTTGGAAACTTTGGTCCTCCATATGTTGCCACACTGAGTCTTCCAGGACTCACTATTGGATTACCAGTTTGGTTGTTCCCCACTTCGGTGATCCCGAATCCTCCCAATGTTTCAGTTGCACCTAATACTTTGGATGTCAATACACCACCCACACATCAACCTCACGTCGAATTTTCACCTTCTTTACCCATTAAGTCTCCTTCCATTTGTCCTTCTTCACGTAGTTAAAGCTCTAAAGCAAGTAGCCAGGTTGATCAGAAGAAGAAGAAACAGAAAGAGAAGATGAAGAAGAGCCCGAAAAGGACCAAATCCCCAACAACATCAGATGTTAGCTCTAAGAAATAAGTTACTGTTAATAGTACTGGGAGTATTGATGAGGTCAAAAAGATTAAAATGAATAATCCTAAACCCAAATTCCCTTGCATCCTTTGTAAGGGTGACCACTTTATGAGGGATTGCTCTGGTCTTACCCAGGTCTTAGAAATGTGGTCCTCCACGTCATCGGCCTCTGTCAGTCATGTCGATGATACCCCATCAACTAGTGATGTTCAGGTTGGTAAGAAGAAGAAAACTGTCAAGTTCCCTTGCATGTTATGTAAAGGTGATCATTACTCTCACCTTTGTCCTCGTATGGATGAGGCTTCTTCTCTTTTGGAAAAAATTCAACTTCCAAAAGGTTATCGTAAGCTTTCCCCCAACCCATCGTTAGTTGATGGACTGGTCAATCTGGTTCCATCCCTGGTCAGTCTGATTGATCAGGTGGTCAATCTAGTTTCCTCCTCGATTGAACCACGAACCCAAGTAGCTAATCCAGTTCCGTCATCGATCAGCCCCGCTCTTCATCAAAAGAGTGACACGAAAGTGGTCAATCTATTTTCATCTTCGTTCGATCCCATTCTCCCGTTAGAGAGACACCAAAGTGGTCGATCAGCTTCTACCCATCGACCCCACTCTTCCTCTGAAGAGTGACAAAGTGGTCGATCCAGTTTCACCATCGATCGATCCCATTCCTCCATTGCGGAATTTTAAAGTGATTGATCCAGTCCCTTCCTTGGTCAGTCCCACTCTTCCTCTGAAGAGTGCTAAAGTGGTCTATCCAAGTCCACCATTGGTTGATCCAATCCAATCATCGGTCTATCCTACTCTCCTCATAGAGAGTAAACCCGATACTACCCATGTTTTTCTCGTTAATACAAACTCTACCGTACTGGGGGGCATTCCTCCTTCTCCTGTGAAACCCCCTCCAAGTACTGAAACCATCCTTTTTGATTGGGGTGTGCTAACTAGACCTCGCCTTCCCTCCCACATTCCTTTCCAGATTACAGTACAGGTTCGTGGTTGGGACATTCCTCAAACGCTGATAGATGAAGGTGCCTCCATTAGTATTTTGTCTTATGTTGCTTGGTACGCTTTGGGTTGTCCACAACTTGAACCGGTTACACAGAATCTGTTAGCTTTTAACAGAAGAACTAGTCAACCTTTAGGGATCCTTCCTCAGTTTCCTGTAACTTTGGGAGGGAAAAATATCTTTATTGATGTCATGGTAGTCCAAGACCCCTTGTATTTAACTTTAATACTTGGGAGGGATTATGTCTATGCTATGAAAGCTATTGTATCCACTCTTTTCCATGTGATATCTTTCCATCACGATGGAAGAATTGTGACTATTGATAAACTTTCATTCATCGGCCCCGACTGGGTTACCTCCCTAAGTGGTTCTTATATGCAGACAATATCGCCCTCACCGCATGTCAATTATGTGGTGTTGTCTCCCATGACATCAACTTTCGATGATTTAGATCTGGTAGTTGACATGGTGATCTCTTCTGTAGGGTTATTGGAGCCTGATATCCTTACTCCTATCATGACCCTCGACATGTATTCCTTCTCGAGTGATTATCTTCCATCCAGTGAAGATCTCCTGGGGGCCATGACCATGTTTTCTCCCTTTCCGTGGCATCCTTCCAGAGTGTTATCCTCTTGGAATCCATGATTTGGACAAAACCACGAGCATAGTTTCTCTTCTCTGTGGCAAGCTCGTTAAAAAATGAAACAGAGGCCACGAGCATAGTTTCTCTTCTCTATGGAAAGCTTGTTAAAAAATTAAATAGATGCTTTGAGCATAGTTTTATTCTTTGTCGCAAGCTCGTTAAAAAATGAAACAACAATCTGGGGATCGAACATGGAACCTTGAGCATAGTTCTTTTCCTGTGTCAAGCTCGTTAAAAAATGAAACAATCACCTCTCCCTTCAAGTTGAGTCTTTCACCAGATATCGTAGATGTCGAGTCAAGTCTTTCATTAGGTCTCATTTTTGAACCTTCATTTCATCCACCTGTATCCTTTTTATCCATCTAGCACAGAAATTGGTGACAACCTCAAAGTCGGTGAATGAATTGAAGCTTGGGGGGCATGTCTCTAGCCTTTGATGATCATTCTGGAGCTAAGCCACCAAATTTCAAGCTGGGGGCATACCGAGCTTAGTCTTTGTTCTTTCTCATGCTCGTAAATACATGAGAATGCAACCAGGTAAACTTTTATCTCTTTCTCGGACCCGTATGGATACACAAAAAGGAATCCCTTGGAGTCTCCTTTAAGCTCTTTTCAGACTCTAAATATGAAAAGATTGCTGAGTGATCTTGCTTCCTTTCCCACTTGTTAAAAAGTTTGAAAGGACGTCTTTCGAGTGGTAATTTATCTCTTTTTCGGCCTCGCGAGACTAACATTACAAAAAAGGAACCCCCCTGGAGTCTCCTTTAAACCCTTTTCAAACTCTCTAAATATGAAAAGATTGTCAAGTGACCTTGCTTCCTTTCACACTCGTTAAACGATCAGAAAGGGCATCTTTCGAGTGATAGTTTATCTCTTTTTCGGTCTCGTTAGACTACTGTACGAAAAAGGAACTGAGAGAATTCTCTTTTAAGTGTTTTTCCAAACTCTATAATCTCAAAAAATCTTCGAGTTTTCTGTCTTTAGACTCGTTAAAGCACACATCGACAGGCCCACATGGGACTGAATGCTTACTTCTTCCGGTTCGTTAAACAAAGGAAGAGGAACTTACCGAAGGTGAGTTATATTGAGCATGTGTTATCCTCCTTGAGCTCATTAAACAAAAAAGAGGTACTCATCCATCTAGATGGGGGGAAAATTGAAAGGAGCAAGCCAAGTAGTCTCTTGAGAACATCATCCAACACTTCTTAGAGTCGCCCTTGAACATGACACTTTGTCATTTGCACATATCATAATCCACTGAACCTATGCACTGATCCAATCCTTTGAGTTCATTTCACTCCTTTTTGTCACCCGACGCAAGTCACGAGTATCCACTGCATAGTTTTGGTCCATGTCATGTTTTTTTGTTGTGCCTCAATGTTCAAGGGAAGTATCCACCTCGAGAGTCAGCCATCCCAAATATCTTGCCTCAAAACCTGTGTCAGTCCATATCCATTTGATCTACCAATTACATCTCCATGTCTGTTTCATGTCGTTGATGGGGGATACATCAAGGCCCTCCCTCGACGAGTCTATTCCTGTCGACTTCAACATATTATCTAGGAATTAGACTTAGAAACTAGTTAGTACTTTGGGACCTGCATGCCTCAATGGTAGGCCTCCTCACATGCGACAGCAGGTTTACATCATTGACCTCTAATAGAATGATTCCACAGATGTTCGACCTCAGCTCATCTATTCACATTCGCTGGAATGTACTAGGGTACCTTGGGAATCATTGACATTAATGGTGATCTCCCTCGCACTTGTTAACAGTTCACACCATTGACCGGTAATCAAGTGGTTTCTACCATGTTCGACATCAAGACATCTCTTCACATGGTTAGAATCATACCACATTGAGATTGGTAAGAAGACCATGGGTTGAGTAACCACTTTGATATATTCTTTGCCCAGGCTGTGAAGGAGTTTCTATTAGACAAAGAACACATACACTATTACATAGATCCACTTTGTATTGGTCGTGGCTATGTCTTGTCATCTCGTAGATCCACTGTGTATTCTTCGTGGCTACGATCAGTACAAGTCATCAGAGTATAGATCCACATTGTATCTTCGGTGGCTTTATCTTCTTATCAATACAATTATGGATCCGCAGTGTATTTTATAGTAGCCATATCTTGCAAGTCTTGAACACACAAGCATAGGTATGCCTACCTTGGGTTTTGAAACATGTCATGATATTTGTTGGATGTTTGTGTGCAGCTTCCATTAGGTTCTCTGAGTCTATACCCTTGCTTGAATGTCTAAAAAGCATTTTAGTTATCAGCTCGCATCTTCTAAACTTTATACTTTGGGGGGCAATCTGTTACACATCAAAATTACTCAACTGGATAAGTGTCGCATGTTCCTCTCAATTGTCGTAAGTGTTGCATCTTCCTTACAACTTTCGCAAGTGTTGCAAGTTTTTCACAAGTGTCGTAAACGTTGTTCAAGCACACTGCCATAACGACGACACTAAGGAGGCACTTAAAAACATCTCATACACTTGATTTGGAGAAGGAAAACTGGTTAACTGAAGTCAAGGAACTCTTAACATCTGAGCAGAGCTCTTAAACAAGGGTTTTGAGGGTGAGCGCTCCCCTACATCAGCCTTAGGAGCGTTGATGCTCCCCTATAAGGCCTTAGGGAGTGTTATAACGCTTGTCTGCCTTTCTGAAGGAGCACTATCCACCTTTGGAGTGCTTGCGCTTCCCTAAAGTTTCCCAGGGAGTGCTACAACGCTCTGATGCCCATTTTGAGGGAGCGATTCCTAATCTGAGGCAGTAGTTGGCCCATTGAGGAGAATAAGGGGAGGATCTTTCGAGTTTAGAAGGCAGTTTCATTCGAATTCTTGGTTCCATTAGGAGATCCCTGATCTAAGGAGGAAGTTCCTAACTTGTTCTAAAGATAACTCAAGAGGTTAAGCTCCTCTTAACCTATATAAGCAAGTTCTATGATGGTGAAAAAGGGGAATAATTCCTAGCATGAAACCTATGATCTCATAGGAAACACACAGTCAGCCAAAGGAGAGTGATCAATGAAGCTCCTGTCATCCAGATTGTGGACCTTTCGAGCAAGGGTTAGACGAAGGGGACTTAACGAAACTGTCGCATTCGCATTTACAATTGTAAGTATTGTTGTCGTTACTCTCATTAATATAATCTGCTTGGCCTGTTTCTTTCTAGTTTGTGTCTGATCTCATATAAACTTATCTTTGATAGATAGATCTGTTTTCAAGCTAATATCAATAGAGTAGGAAGTGGTTGTATTTTGTTTTTCTACAGGACTCAGTGAGGAGCAAAGGATCAAAGCTCAACTTGGAGCGTGTAGGGACAAACGCTGATAAAGAGGTACTTCGGTTCTCCTTCCTTCTCATGTGTTAGTTTGCATAGATTTGAAAGGAAGTTAGTGTCCACGTTAAGCATTTTTTGTATTAGGGTTAAGGTCAAGCTCTTTGAGGCAATCTACTTGTCTGTAGGGAGATTTTACTACAACAACTGCCACTTCTCAACTATGATGGGTCACTCATCTCTTAAACCCATTTCCTTCTATTTCCCCCCCATTTTTCAAAGAATCCTTCCGCTCTCTTTATGCCATGACTCTCCCCCCATCTCACCCTACCTCAAGCACGGCCGTTTACGTTGCCAACTCAGCAAGGGACATACTCACCATCCCTTCTTCCACCAATAAAGCTTGAATCCATAAGGGGATCTGTCTTACAAGTCTTCCCCTTGTGCCTTTCTTGAAAATTTTCTCTGCTTGTGAGAAAGACTGGTGGTTCTCAGCTGCAAATTCGATTATCTATCCTTTTATCGTGGTGGTAACCCAAAATTCTATGGCCCTTGTGACTGGACATTCTAGCCTCTGGAGTGTTGCTAACTTGTCAGTATCCCAGGCATAGATATTCTTGATCCGTTCATGGAACTCTGGAGCTTCTTGGAGTCTCTTGATCTAGTGAAAAAATTATTCTGGGAATTTAACCCAGAAAATTTTGTACTGGTCACTTGATATTTTTGAGTAAAAGATCGTTTCCCGAGCGATTCCCACCGATTTTATTCTTAGTTCCGCTTCTTTCCATATGAAGGCGTTACAGTTTCTTTCCCACCATTGATTGATGCCAAATCTATGGATCGATGAAAACATTCTTCCTACAAGTTCCCTTTTAATACGGGTCCCGACAACGAAACCATTTTGTTGGCGCGGGTTTGTTCAGACTAGGGTCATTCTCAAGTTACTAACAAAAGGCACTGTGTAGTCTAGAGTGCTAGGATTTTCATCTCCTATGAAGATAAGAAGTCTCACCCAAAGCGTTGCTGAGACAGAGAGATAGGGAAGGGTAGGGTGAAGACTACAGAAGATCCATGGAGGGTTTGGAACTTACTTCAGTCCTAACGCAATCAACATTATCATATTAGAAACACCTAAATGCAAGAACCAAACCTACTAGTATTGTGAGCATCAGTTAACCATAAGAGAAGGAATTGTAACTCATAAGATATACATGAGGAATGAAGCATAAGCAACAATGTAAAGACACATCAGATTTGAAAATTTAACCCTTCTTTATATCATCATCAGAGATCTTTCTTACATTACAGTCTCAACATTGCATGGAAAGTACAGTCTAGATTCTTGGCTCCAGCTCTCGGCCACAAAGTCTTGATCTCCCAACCAGTAGGTTGTGTTCATTACATACTCTACTCTTCTTGATCTACCCTAAAAACCTTGGGAAATGCCCATGGACATAACTCTGATAGATGATATTCGACCTAACAATATCAACTAATGACCAAAATGAATGAGAAAAATCATCACTCAACTGAACCGACCAAAAAAATCAAATCCATCTACTACAACAACAACATCCCTTTTACAATTATATTTTTTCCTATATTCAGTTGTTTGGCTGGTGTTGCACTGGCTTCCATAGTTGTTTTTTGTTGTTCTTCTTGCCGGCCTCTGATGGAGGTTGCACGATCAACACTTGCACAATTCTTTTCTCAAAAATGAAGGGCCCAATAGTGTTCTCCCGCTCCAACTAGAAGGAGGCTATGACCCCCTGATTTACAGGCTCCAAGCTAAAGGAATATCCAACTCCATGTATTCTCTAGATCCAATCAGAAGGAGTCTACAACCCCCTTTCCTTGCCCCGTCCTCGCACCCTAAAATATAAGTGTATACTAAAACTTTCACTACCGCTGATCAAACTGTAATTTCCACTGTCACTGATACATCAACCTATTACTGTCACTGTCAGATCAACCTGTCATTGTCATTGTCACATCAACCTGTCATTGTCATTGTCACATCAACCTGTAATTGCCACTGTCTATGTCACTGTAACTGATATACCATCATCAACCCATTTGTCTCAACCATGTACCAAATATATTGATCCATATTTAGGAGTGAAATGAACATATTATAATTTGAGTACCATAAACACAGAGATATGAAGAATAACACAAATATTCAGTGAACAATATCTTCTATTAAATAATGAAATAGGTTGAAAATGTAAAACTGCAGAGCTAAAACTTGCTCGAATGGTGGTAGCTATCTCTGAGAAGAGATGTGGCTGCTACATGCATCTTTCCAAGAATAATGGATTGCAGTGAGGCTCCATAGGCCCTTTTAATATTACTCATGAATGACAAAACCCTAGACATCCAAAAACCTAACCCTAGAAGGTGAAACACCAAAATTCATGTGGGCCCTATGGGTAAGTTGGTGTAATTTGGTACCTCAACTTCCTAGGTTCATAACATTTGCATATGACCTTTGTTTTAGGCCTGTGATAGCCCATTGGAAAGGTATTTCAAAGAAATACACATTCCACCGTCAAACTCTGACTTCGTCTACAATTTGATTGTGGCGAGCCAAAAAAACAATGTTTAGGGACCCAAAACGGCCCTGAAAGTACAACAAGATGTGCTGACATGAAAACATACAAAATAGGCCAGTTGGATTAGGCGAGAGGCCACCCGTATCCACCTGGAGAATGTGTGAGGCTTTAGAAAACTCCAAAAGTGTAGAACTCACAATTATAACGCAATACAAAAAGATGTGTCGAACAAAAAAGGACACGAGGAGCCAATTGGAATAGGTGGGTGGCCACCAATATCCATCTAGATAAATCCTCTTCCCTTAGGAAGCAATGGTATCCATTACATTGAGTTCCCCCATCAGGTGAGGAAAATTCTACTAGATTTGGCCCCGGGTGAGCCACTTTCGTTGGTGTAGGAGTTTCCCTGCATTAACAACCTGATAAAGTTGGATCTGCTGCTAGCTAGTGCCATTGACCTATGTGCCCACTATCTGATTGATGGATGCTTGTTCCATGTAGTAAGGGTTGATCTCAGTTGGTTTCAGTTGTTCGGTGATCTTAGAGGTGTCCAATAATGATGGAAAATATGGGCAAAGGAGATCCACATTGAATACTAGATGTAGATCAAGGAAGGCTGGAGTGTTGATCTCAAAATAATTGCTACCCATAACCTTGTTGATAGTGTAAGGCCCATAATGAAGTGGTTGAAGCTTCCGATGGGGCCTGGTGAGATGCTCCTTCTGAAAATGTAACCAGAGTTTGTTTCCAACCCGAAATTGGTGTGGTACCCTGTGTTTATCATGGCGCTTCTTG
Source organism: Picea glauca (assembly GCA_000966675.3). Lineage (NCBI taxonomy): Eukaryota > Viridiplantae > Streptophyta > Pinopsida > Pinales > Pinaceae > Picea > Picea glauca. The sequence continues at coordinate 402,835 of JZKD02S1981052.1, read as the reverse complement.
TACTTAGCATTGGATTTTTGAAAACATCTCCCGGTCCTGTTGGCAGATGTGCTGAATCCGCTCAATGACTCTCATGGATTTGTCGCCTGCAAGTTGATCATAGGAAGAGTCTGTGTGTGCGGTGGAAAGAGGAAGTGCACCATGAATGAGTCCCAAGGGTTGTAATCCCTGACCCACCTGAAATGGGATATGGCCGATGGAACTATGGAGATCCATTTTGTAACTGTGGTGGACATATAGGAGACTCTTGTCCCATGTATGGTGATGCTTTGAATTGTACATGCACAAGATGTGGAAAATCATCCAATTGATGACCTCACTTTGGCCATCGGTTTGGGGGTGGA
>JZKD02S1981052.1:371178-382911 GCA_000966675.3 Picea glauca | reverse complement strand
AGTATGCATTTGTAGTTAGGAAATCCGATGGTCACGATATGTTCCCGACATAGAGTGATCCGATGGTTCATACTCTCCTCGATCTTAATGGCCATTGATCCATGGATTAACACCCGATTGGTCCATAACCTCTATTTAAAGAGCATGGAGAGTCATTTGTCGATGATCGATTGTGAGAAACTCTCTTGTAAAATATCTCTGTAATTTTTTTCTTTGCATTAATAAACTGCTCCAAGTGGCCGCATTGGCTGGGGCCGTGGATGTTTCCCCGTAGGGGTTTTACCACGTGAAAACATCGGTGTGTTGATATTTGATCTAGTTATGTGAGTGGTTGTTGAAGGTGTTCATCCTCTGTTGGAATACCTGTGTTTTTGAACAGTCTTATCTTCCTTCTTAATGGATGGAAGTGGTTCTCTGGAGTTTTGAACATGACTTGTCTTCTCTTCATTTTCTTCTTGAATGTACTAAGGAGAGTATCTGCATAAGATTTTAAGTTAACTCGACTTTCTTCTTGAGAATATCCTATTCCATTTTTATTACCTGAATCCTTTTGTGTGGTAATAATCTTATCTAATATTTTAGAGCTATTTTCATATTTTGTTTGAATGAATTTTGCATCAAGTTCTTTTCTCAGGTGAACTATTTTTGCCTCCATTCTTTCACAAGTTATTTGTTTTTCTTTAAGAGACTTTTCCAGACTTTCTTAGATCCTATTTGCTTCTAGGATTTGGTTTTTCAGGTTTCTCATGAGTTTCTCCATCTCCTTTTCTTTCTGTTCATGTTTTTCCTTTTGTTCAACTACAAAACTTTTTAGTTGTCTATATCTGGTTTTGTATTTTCTTAATTCATCCAAGGCACCGAGAAGTTCTTCTTCCATATTAACTTCTTCTTCATCTTATAAATCTCTCTCATGTTTAACCTCCTCTATCTCATTATACTCTTCAATACCTAGAAAAAGGACTTCATCATTGTCACATTCATCATTGTCACTGGACTTTGATGAACTGTTGTTTTCTTCTTTTGAGTAGACTTGTTTTTTCCCTTTGTAAATTTTTTTCTTGTAGTTGGATTTTTCCTTCTTCTTTTATTGTGTAGTTTTTTTTTATTCATCTTCAAGGTCCTCCATGGGATAGGGACAATTGGCTGCAAAATGGCCAACCTTTCCACAGTTAAAACATTTGAAAGGAAACTTGCCTTCGTACTTTCCTGCTCCTTTCTGAAGTTTTCTAATAAAATTAGCTTCTTCCACATGAGATTCTTCATGATGGCTGGATTGAGGTTTTTTCTTCTGACCTTTTGTTTTCTTGAGCAATCTGAAGGCTGTCTCTCCTTGTGGGAGGTTCTCATGACCTAATCTTAACTCATAGGATGTGAGGATTCCATACAATTCATCCATGGTGAGTTTATATAGATTTTCCCGATTTTCAAGAGAATACACTTAGGGATTGTATAGAATAGGTAGTGTTCTTAGTACTTTTTCAACTGGTTCATTGTCTGACACTTGTACTCCCAATCCTATGATTTCATTAAAAATATTATAAACTCTTTCGAAGTACTCTGAGATATTCCCTTCATCCTTCATTTTCAGACCTTCATATTGTACTCTAAGAGTCTAGAGTTTGGCCCTATTTACCTTGGAATCTTCTGCATATATGGTGTCAAATTTATCCCTGAGTTGTTTTGCATTATTACAGTTTAGTAACTTAGAAAGTATTTTATTACTCAGTCCAACTTGTAGTGTGTTTAAATCCTTTGCATGTTCCCAAAACATTTTCTTGTCTTCTGCTTCTATGGGAGTGGCTTTTGGAACATCATATCCATTTTCCACTAATGTCTATACTTCCAGTCCAATGTACATCAGATAGATTTTCATTCTAACACTCTAGAAGACATAATATTCACCATTAAGTAGGGGGATTTTATATGACATCTTCAACAGCTGATCCATTCTAATGTATATTCCTCTTCAATTGATTTAAACCTTTTGTGAATAGACCTTGCTCTAATACCAATTGAAGGATCAGATCCTGTCATTGAGAGGGGGGGGGGGTGAATCANTGACAAAATTATTATATCAATTTTTATTTTGTTAATGCAAAAAAAAATTTAACACAATATTTTATTGTGGAACCCAAAGGGGAAAACCACAAACTCTTTTCTATTAACTGCAAAATTTTGTTTTACATTTTACATAGAAGGAAGATATTCTTCCTTTTCGATCAACACCAACTGATCAGGATGCACCCACACCCTTGTTCACCAACACCAATTGGTAGGAGGCTATTACCCCCTGTTTTCTCAGCTACAACTGAGAAGGAAGCACCAACTTCCTTTGCAGGCAACAACCTTCCCTTGCACCACCCAACCACCCTTATTTTTAGAATCCGGGGAAACTTTTGTAGCAAGTCTTTACTGCATATTTCTTTGCTTCTCTGATTGATATATCTTATGATTCAGAATAAAGAGTCACATTATTCTCAACACTCTTCCTCATTTATATAATCTTCAAAATAGTGTGAGAGTGATACACTGTGTCCCTTTGTTTGGAACATCACACCTCTTCATTTAACTTAACCATAATCATTGTTTTATTATTTTTACCATGAAACGTTTCATAAATATATCATAGTTATGGATCAATTTCATCCTGTTAAATTGATCCTGAATCTCTACAATTTATTTACAGAAACTGAGTTCTGCAGAGGTGCTACCTTCAAATCATTACATGTGACCAATTGATACAAAACCATGGACTTTACCAAGTTTAGCGATGCATTATATTCTTACTTTTAAATCTCTTATTCTATATGACCAAATGGAAGTGACCGGACATTGGGCCAATCAAGTGCTTGAGTGCTTATCGATTTCAATGGTCAGATTTGATCCTTACACTTAACCTTTCACTACTTAATCCAACAACTAGGACTTAATCAAGATTTGAGATGGATGGCCATCATTTACTTAGTGACTTCATGCTTTGCATCAGTGTGACATGTAGGCCTGGGTAGTGGAGTGTGATGAGTAGACGGGGTAGTGGAGTGTGACGTCAGAGGTAGGGTAGTGTAGTGTGATGTGTAGGCAAGTCAGTGGAGTGTGACATTGGAGGCATGGTAGTGGAGTGTGACGTTGGAGCGTGAAGGTGGTATGCAATAGTAGTTTGGCGTTTTACTCGGGTGGGGGGGTAGGGGGGGGTAGGTGGTAAGTGATAATGAGTGAGGGGGGTCCGAGTTAACAAGAAGGAGACACATTATGAGGGCTCTACATGGGAAATACCACCAAATAGGACCCGCCCCCCACCGTTAGAGGAAAAAAGGTTGGGGGTTTCGATATTGCCTGTCAACCGTAGATCTGAGTGCCCGATTATTGGTCGCTAATATTAACACGCCTTTTAACATAAAGCATCAAAATTGTCCTGTCACCTCATCTTTTCTTCATTTTGTCACCAACTGTAGATCTATTTGGTGAGTGACCATCGACAATCGATGTGGATTGTGATATTCCCTTTTGATCCAAGCTCTGTGTGCGTATCAATGATCTTGATTTGATCTGATCATTGACTAGTCTTCTGAGATTCATCGTGCCATCTATTTTGAGATTTGATCTTCATTCTTTCACCCTCCTAAGATTTTATCTCTGCATATCGTCATACTGTAAATTTGATTTTCATTTGATAACTCTCCTGATCTTTAATCTCTGCATATCGTCCAACTGTTTGACATCAACCATTATATGCTAACAGAACACTGTTGATATCAATGACAATTTAGTCATACCAAATTTTCATCACATCAATGATATCGAATGTTGACATCAATGACAATATATTAATGACACTATATCCAACATTCGGGTGATCGGGATCTAGTCTTCCTCCCGAAGTTTGGGTAGTAGTAAGATTGTTTGAGACAGGTTGAGCCCTACTTCATGTTTGCACAACCAAGACCTCTGCGAGTTCTTGAACCTCAAATAGGTCATCAGAAGGCATTGGTAGGTTAGGGTCATCAGAAGGCATTGGTAGGTCTGTTTCTTCTGGTGGATCAACTTCTTCCTGATCAACAATATTCATAACTAAGCTGCTTGATTGTTCGGTTAGGAAAACTTCATCTAGAAAGCTATTGGCCATCAAATTCATAGAATTCACCCTTTGTGGGCAGTCTCTTTCAAAATATTTCTATTAGTGGTACATACAAAAAGAGTCGGAGGCTACATTTCCTAGATCGATGTTTAAGTTGGATGGGGGAGTTTCAATCGCTTTGAATGGTGGATTTATTTTGAAGAAAGGTTTATAGAGCCTCTGGCCTTGGTTTCATTCCCATGCACTTCTTTTCATGTCTATGATTTTGTTTGAAAGATTCTTGACCATGCATTGTAGGTCTTCTATGTCCCCACTTCCCTTTTCGGGACCTTATTCTGTTTGTCTCCCTGGGGGTCTAGTCAACAATAGTCCTCTCGTAGGAGGAGGTTGAACTTATTTTTTAACTAATGAGACCTAGACTTATTTGCATCCCTTCATTTGAAATTCTATCATTTTGTCTTACTCAAAATTTTCAGCTAAGGCCGCTTTTGCATCCCTCTTCACAAACATGGAAATAAAAGTTGGGAGAGCATTAGCATATACTTCAATTTGTAACTTCTGAGTGGGTTTAGCTTCGGGTTGGAATTTGTCTAAGATAGTGGTGAATCTTTGATTGAAGTATTTAACCTTCTCCTTTGAACTCATGGTGGTGGCAAACGACTCATCCATCAAAGCTCCTGTAGTGGTTTCTTCTGCAAATTTATCTAGAAAATCCTTTTGAAACTTCGTCCAATTGGTTATGGATCCTACAGGTAAGTTAAAATACCACGTGGAGGATGAATTCTTGAAGGTGTAGGGAGAAATCCTGCATACTACGTCTTCATGTTGGACATTCATCAGTCTGATAGCTAGTATGAATTTTTTGATATGGTCTTCAAGTAATCTTTAACTTTCACGGTCAAATTTAGGGAGTAACGTTTTTGGATGTCGGGGAAGGTTATGTACTTGCCCAGGGATGACTAAAGCATCTCTAGCCAACCAAGGTTGATTATTCTGAGGTTGGTTTCCCATTTCTTCATTATGATCGTTGTTATCTTCCATGTCTTCTGATATCAAAACTGAGCGTTCTGAGTTAAACCCTTCCTCTTTGGAAAAATTGTCGGGCTCGGAGAAGTCGTCAGCTAGTGTTTCAGGGATTGGATTGAGAGGATGTTCAATTTCAGTGAGGGATAAATCTATCAGGTCTTCTACTGTGTGCACAAAAACCTAGTTGGGGGACTTGACCACTGGTCTGCATATTTGTTTTCTTTGAGGAAGTAACAGATCCAAGGGAAACACATCGATCTGTATGGCATAAGCTCTTGTGATTCTTATGAATTGACTCAATTCCTCGTGAGAAAGAGCGTAAGGTATATCAGGAAAAAGATGTCCTCCCTCTTTCTGGGGTGATTTAATCATTTCAGGAGTACTCAGAGTGTGTGGGTTGTCTTGGGAATGACTAGCCATGCATGCGGGTTGTTTTGAATATATAGGTTGTGTGAAATATTTTGTAAAAAATGTTGTCATCCTTTCATTCTTCAGGCCCTCCTTCTAGCATCAATTCTGTTGAGGGGTCCTAAATCCCTTTAAATCAATAGTAGGAACCAAACCTACCACTGAGTCCCAATTAAACTTTGCAGCGTTCAACAGAGGAATGGTTCTCCAGATCTCATGATCCGACCAATTAATTGATGGGATTTACATTTTCTTCTGAAATCTTCTTCTTTGGTTATGACGTTCTCTTTTTGTATTTTCTTTTATAGGTGGGACCGATACAAAATAGAAGCCGGTATAAACCAACTAGGTAACAAAGTGGGAAAACTTAACTATTGAAGAAAGGCTGAGCTTGGCATAACCCTTTCACTCTAACATGTAGACAATGATTCTCTACCACAAACCTCATACTAATACGTTAACATGTCGATCTTCCAATTATTGACTGAGATATAATTATTAGAAGAAAACATGCATGCAATAAGCGTTGGGAAGAAAAATAGTTTCCTTAACTCTAATAATCAATTACATATTAACACCACGATTTAATTTTTATCATTAAAGACAAGAACTATACAAATATTGAATCAGATAACTTATCAACATATTCATAAGTTCTTACTCGTTACAACATCCATTCATGAGATATAAATCAGAAATAATTCTTCTTCAGATCCAATCACACACACTTTTGATAAAACAAAAACTTTGTCTCTGGTCCTAAACAAGACTTGTCAATTAAGGCAGCTCCAAAATAGTTCTTTACAAATCCAAAAAAATGAGGGTCTTTGCAACAACCATCGATCCTTTGCTAACAATTCGATCCTCCTATTTATAACATATTATTAACTAAAAATAACTTATTAAAAGTGCAGCTAAGTAAAAAAAAACTCGCCACATGGCGCTTTCTTCTCTTAGTCTTCCAAGAGTCATCAAATGATCTCACTTGATTGGATGACTCTTCTCGTACTTAGACCACTTGATGAAGATATCCTCGCATGTGTTGGCATACATGAATCTATGTTGTTCCATTGGGGCCGAAATGATCTCTCTTATCTCTATTGCTCGTGCCTGATACTTAAATATTATATCACTTAACTTTTGCACCATGGTTTGAGCTTTGATCATATGTTGCATGAACTCTTGCACTTGACCAGGCACCATGTTCGCCACCCTTTCTATATTCGCAGCCCATGATGAGTCTTGTTCGGCATGTAATTTGACTATGTCGAGCAAGTCGCAAAGTCATTAGGTGTGTCGAATTTGGGGAGGCCGATGTATCTCATTGGCCGATTGATCTTGGTCCAACTTTTGTCACACTCAACCCATTTCTCTTGGATTTCCTGATGAGGTTCTTGAGCCATTTTTACCCAATATTCGACCAATTTATTTATGCAGTCAATGCTGATTTCCCTTAGCACCTAGATGTTGTGCTCTTCGATATCTCGGCCCTATTGAACCGCATTGATGTAGTCGATCCTTTCCATGGCTTGGTGTGGTTTCTCATACCGCCTTTCCATATCCTTGCACATCTCCAGTTCCATGAGTGTGTCTTCTTGAAGCTCGAATATCCTTGCAGTGAATAAGTGTCGTTCATCTGTAAATTTATTGTAGGCCTTCTGGAATTCGCTTCTCAAGAACACCGCGACCTGTGTGGTGTCCTAGAAATATTTCTCCAAATGGTGTATATGTTCCAATTCCTTCAGAGCAGCGACCAACTCCTTTTCATCCTTTTTTTCTCTATCTAGGGTGGCATCTATGATTTCCATCCCTACGCCGATAAATTTGGATGTCTTGGCATGCTCTATGTTGATCAATTTTTCCTTTGTGGTGATGAGGATGGAGAGATCTAGAGTAATCTTCCTCTTCTTGGTGGTTCTCTTCATTATATATTTACTTTTCTAGTCATAGGAGATGGTTTGTATATCAACCACTTCATCCATGGGTTTGGGGATTTTTTGATCTCCCTAGGTAAGCATATTTCCCAGGCCTCCGACGGTGTATATTTGTTCAAGATTGGGTTATAGAACTTATTTTGTGTGTTCCGAAGGTCCAACCTCCGATTGTTTCTCATAGAGAGGTTGAGTACCGATTGAAATTGAAGCATTGGGGATAGGATTGGTACTTACTTGATAACCAGTTGTTGAGATGTCAATTTCATGATGTGGAACTTATTCCTTTTGTTTGCCTGACCTTGGCTCATCCGTTAGACTATCCATTTGGGTCTCTAGTACATCGGGTATCTCAGTGTCTAAGACACTTTCAAACTCCTGGTCATTTTGTGGAAGGCCCTGCATTCGAGCATCGAGAACTGGGAAAGATGCCTTCTCGAGCTCCTTTTCTTCTGTGATCTGCACAGGAGTCACCAAGGATACCTCCAAACTTTGATCATCATCATAGATTGTTATCAAGTCATGGAGGGGGTTTGGTGCACCTACTCTACTTGATGTTATTTCTATCCCTGGCTGAATTGAAACATCCTTACATGACCCAAACTGTCGCATTGTAACCTCAGGGTTATGTAACTTGACGATTTCGTCAATCTGTATTAGCTCAGGGCTACTTGGACCTGCTTGGATTTCAACTAGGTTGTCAGCAGGAATGCTTGTCATTCCTATGAGGTATAAGTCATACTATATCTTATCAATTACTCACTTCTCTTGTTCTATCATGAGAAATCCCCTCGCATGTGCATCCTGTGTCATAGGAAATACCCTATCTTGCACCAAAGCCACTAGGGGAACCTTCATTGCCTCTGTCGATATGATTTCTTCCCTGGATTTGAGGGCCTCTTGAATTGACTACTCTATTGTCGTTGCATATTCATCCAGGCTCATGGCCCTGAACCTAGTCATTTTTGGCTCATCCATGCTTACTACCACCTTGTCCTAGTCCTGGGCATTTTCTGTTAAGACTTCATCTATGAATTTGTCATGGGTGTATGACCAAAAGGGAGACACTTGTGAAGGATGTTGCAAGACCAGTCCCTTTGGGTAATCCTTGCAGAATCGGCCTATCTAGAATCTGAAATCATGTTGGTTCAACCCTTCTTGTTTTCCTTGAGCTGTATCTTTTAGCAAGTAGAACCCTATGTGGAAACCATAGGGTACGAATGCCCACTTCTTGTCCTTGACCGGGGTGGCATTGTAGCCTTGCAAAATGGTTTTATAGAATATTTATCCTACTACAAGTTGGTCTGGCACATGAGCTGGTAGGAGATATGGTGCTCTGGTGGCCCCAAAAACCCTTATGTAGGTGTCGCACTCATCTAAGTACCAATGACCTATCTTGGAGATCATTTTCTTGGCCTCAGCCAATAGTCTTGGGCATTCCTTCTTAAAAATAATAAAATAAATTTGCATGATGAATTCATCGCAGATGAGGGAGTGAGAGTTTTTATGTCTGTTCTCCCACAACACACTGAAATAGACGTGGACCAAGATCTCTGCGACATGCCAACTTAGGTTCATGCCAACAAAGATGTTTCTGGCACACATCAAAACAAGAAAATATGATGCCATTTAGAAAGATGGTGTATCTCCTTCCCTCGGCGTCTGAGCCGGTTGTATAAAAATGATCAGTTGTTTAGAAATTATTGCTCCCCATTTGAAAATTCTCCTGGAGATTGCCATTGTGTAAGCCAAGGGAATCCATGCTTCTGAAAATCTGGAGCAGTCCATCTCTCCATATAATCAACAGGTGAGATCCATCAAATATATGTATGGCTCCCTCAAATTGGTCATCCCATACTAGCCAGTGATCCAATTGGTGTACTTCTTGTCCTCCCTCCACCATGAGGCCATTACTCGACTAGTGCCATGGTGTTCGTAGAACTTCACCATGAAGTCTGTGTTCAACCACTCTTTAGGATCTCTAAGCTTGTATTATTTTTGAACCTTTACTGGTAGAAATACTATGACAAAACCACCATTTTCATCATTGATTAAACATTTATGTGTGTCTATGTGGTTGATGCACCACTTCAAGACTTCAATACATGGAAAAACAAGGGTTCTGCTTGCCACCATATGCAGGTACGACCGTTGAATGTTTGGGAACACCTCAGCGTCGATCTCTCTTACATTTGGATCATTGTGTGGGATATAATTTGGGTATTCCTGCCAAATGATATTGTTAAAGAGTTATCCCCAATGTATGAGTGCCATCTTCGAACCTCTGCTTGCCTCTATATCTCGAAAGCCCGAAGGCTGAATAAAAACCTTCTTCGTTTCTTTTTTGATGACTGGTTCCAGTCTTAGAGTGTATTACAATTGTTTTGTGGCCCCTGGAAAGTGTTGGAGTTACTTCATACACACCTAGGATTTATTTTTCCTAAGTTTATTCCTTGTTTATTAGTCATAATTAGTCATTATCCAATCTCCTATATTTTAGGGGAGCATATTCCACCTGGAGAATATTCTCTTTTAGTTGACACTTTAGTTTGACTAGTTGAGTTGAGTTTAGATGTTGCATTGGTTTTTTCACCATGCAACATTGGGATCATCACCAACTCACTACTCTTTGTTCAGTCAGTTAACTGAAGACTAGTTGACTAGTTAACTCAGCTAGGTGGCAGTTCACTCCCATAACTACCTGAGAGACTAGACTAGGTGGCAATTTACTCTTGTAACTATTAGTGTGTGTCCAAATAAATATAGACCACCACTATGGCTCATTAGTTACTCATTTATCCTATATATATTGTAAATTATTCACTCTTTGAGTGTGGAATATGGTTAACGAGAATTCTTCCATTCTTTCTATCTTGCTTCTTCTTTCTCAATTTCTCTCTGCAAATGTGTTTAGTATTTTCTAGCTAGATCTATTCTGTGCAGGTTCAAAACATTTACATGGTATTAGAGCCGATAGACTGCTAAGAAAAAGCTACAACAAAATATTTTGCAGGTACAAAAGATTGAAGACAACAAAAAGATGGATTATTCGCCGGAAATACTTCTCACGACTCATAACTATTTGGAATGGAAGCCAAAAATTCTTCTCCATCTTAGATGTAGAGGCTTGTACCAAATAACTATGGCAATGGAAGTAGAGCCTAATTCTTTCGATGAGAAAAATGACTTTCTCACTAGACAAGATATGGCCATAGGAAGTATTGACGTGTCTGTTTCTCCCGAACTTTTCCATCAAGTATATGAAGAACAACAATGATCAAATCCAAATGAATTTTGGACCAGATTGGATGTTCTATTTGGGAATAAATATTATTGTGAATATTTCATGCAGGAGGTCGAACAAATAGAGCCAGAAGAGAATCCATCAAAAGGTCAAGCCTCTTATTATGAAGAGTCTTCTACAAAAGTATTTGCAGAAATTTGTATTCCATTAATTGAAGATGATGTCTACTCCATTTCAGATTTGTTTTCTGAAATTCATATGGAAGGTATAGGACATGCATCTCAGGAGTCACATGGAGACATGGTTTCATGCACCATGCATGCATCTTAGGAGACAAAAAGGGAGCCATGCACATCAGACGCCATTATGATATTTTCTGAGAACAATTTGTAGAAAAAAATTGGATATTTTAATTCCTCTCGGGAAAATATCAAATTTAAAAAACAAAATCCTTCGAAATGGAGTCTAGAAAGTGAAGTTATGATCGTTTCAAAATCAACAAAATTTCAGTGTTTTTCCGAAAACGGTCGTACGATTTTCAAAATTTCATCCAAAATTTATTTGGATATTATTCATTACAAGAAGATAAAGTGGATATGTGTGGAAATATCAAGATGCATATACTTCATCAGATATGTGCAGACATCTACATATTCAAATAAATATTCAAAGAGCATAAACATGCATAGTTGCGAGGTCTTCTTGGAGTGAAGGACATGGTTTCTTAGCAACTGCCTTTTGTTCCTTATCATTTTTCATTTTATGAGGGGGGTTTTGTTCCCATGAGTTTTTCCCTCTTTCCTCGTTTAGTTCAGTGTATCTTTTGTATTTGGGTACCTAACATGGCCTCGTAGCTAGGACCCATTCTTTATTTTCACCATAGTGATGTTCAAGGGGGGTGTTGGAGTTACTTCACACACACCTAGGATTTATATTTCCTAAGTTTATTCCTTGTTTATTAGTCATAATTAGTCATTATCCAGTCTCCTATATTTTAGGGGAGAATATTCCACCTGGAGAATATTCTCTTTCAGTTGACACTTCAGTTT
>JZKD02S1981052.1:321276-346940 GCA_000966675.3 Picea glauca | reverse complement strand
GATGTACCTGTTTGGAGGCAACATCACGTTTCTAGGAATTCCCATTTATAAAAATAATACATGTTTCAATGTTTCATTCAACTTAGGTGGAAAGATGGGGAAAAAACCCATACACATACAATGACAAGACTGTAGATAAAGAAACAAAGGGTATGTTGAGGTCTCCAAATAGATGGCACTCAAAATGGTGATAGTCTAATAAAGATCAAGAGAAATTTTCTACCTTTGGAATGAGAGTGATGAAAATCAGAGTTTGGATAAGCAATGAAAGGCACAACACATAACCAAGTGGTTGTTCTAAAAAACCCATGAAAATTGCCACTAGTTACTCAAGTGAACACATACCCATGTGAAATCCTACAATGAGTTCAACCTTTCTTTTTATTTCTCAAAATCCACTTTGAATGTGGTGAATATGGCATTATCCATGGTATCCAACTAAGTATCTATAGTAAAAACTTAACTATAAGGCTCCAAAACAATGTTGAACAACACAAAACCTTTGAAGATGATTCAATATCCATGTTGTCAATGTCTCATTTTATGGTTGTACTCCTTTTTTGGCACAAAATGTCTTGTATTCTTAAAATTGATTAAAGACATATTGTATATCATTCTCAAAAGATAACATATCCATCAAAAGTTCAAAACATCTTCAAGTCATCCTAATCCTTCAAGGTTCATACATGATTACATCAAATCTAGTTTGGATGTTACTCCACCACCCTTTTATGGGTCCCTTTAACATCACCATTGGAATTTTGTATACCTCTTCAACATCAATAGAAAAGAAATCAATATCCATAAATCATAAACATGCCATGAAAATAATTCCCATAACTTCTACCATCATATTCAATATTATTCATTTTCTTGATAACATTGCCCCTTTTACTTGGTGCTTCTTCATTGATGGGATAACATGTGTCCTCTTCTTTGGTAACTTGGGAATATCCTCCCATGTTTGGCTTCAAAGCTTTCTTATTTTTCTATTTGGTTTGATAAACTTCCCTTTTTTGGCTTGCAATTCAATTATCTAGTGATAAGACAAACCTATTACTTGCTCCATGTTCACTATAACAAGGAAAATTGAATCATATATTTAAAAGCCTTTGTTGATGACCTATCCTCTACAGTGACACAAGCACAAAAGAAAGAGAAATAGTTATGTTAGTTAGTATAGATGCATGCATACTAAACCAAATAGCTATAGTAGTTAGCATGGATACATGCCTACTCAAACCTATAATAGTTAGAATGGATGAATGCCTACTAAAAACTATAATAGGTTCTAAGTTTGATGATGCTTGATTTACTTATCAATCGATGCATTAATTATTCTAACCACCACATTCAATGCTTCATTTGATCATTAAATCGCCATACTAACCAAAACTTGCTTTTGTGTGAATTATCATGATACACTAGCTTGATACTAACATCATAGGTTGTATTAGCACTCATAGTAGCCTCATGCTACTGTATGTTTATTTATGTTGCGAGATTCATTCGTTCATGCTTCACCATGCACATTGTAAACTCTATGGTCTTATCATTTCCTTACCAACATTTGGCGTGCCTCATGCCTTCATTAGCATCGAACCAACATTGTATCCCTTAGCCTATTACCTTCGCTAGTTTGACACTAATTGTTGTTTCCTATTGCCTCTTTCCTTCCTTAGAGCTTAGGTAGGGTTCCCCATTTTTTCTTCTCCTCTTCCCCTTGGTCCTTAGTCACTGGTTTGACTTTATTAGATAATTTGAGGCATTTGTTTGGGGCACTCTCTTACTCTATGACACAAATTTGTGACTCCCTTCGCATTTATGTTATAATTTTGTCTTTTAATTGTTTAATTATTTGTGTGAGTCGTATTTGAGTCTCTAAACCCTCCCATACCATTAATGCATGGATCTACTATAACCGTGAAATTTTAGTGCATACAAGCACCAACTGAAAAAATTTCAATGTTGGCCCCATTCACAGGTCACTTTGCGTGGGGCCAAATTAAAGAATAATTTCCACTAATTGGTAATTAATGGACAAGCTTGAAAATTGTTAGGCAAACCAAAGTTAAAATTAGAGATGATGGTATAAACATGAATGCATTTCTCTTGGTTTTAGACCTTATGCATGGTAGATAATCTCTTAAAACATCCTTTAGGCCCTTGAAAACTATTTTTTTTTATCCATATACCATGAACAAAACCTTAAGAGTCATCTAAAGTTCATAAAACCTTGTAATGGTGCCAATATGACACATAGGCCAGATATTTCATTTATAGGGCCTATGTGGTGGTTTTAGACCTTATGCATAGTTTGGGAGTCCTAAAATCATATTGTATTCCTTAAGACATCTATAGTTCCTCCTCATACCATGTCCATGACTTGGAGAAGAATAGTCTAAAAGATTCAATGCTGGACCCTTTCACTGGTCATTGTTTCTATAAAAAAAATTCGAAGATGCTATAGGAACGAAAAACATGTTCATTGAAACCTTGACACAATATGATGATAATTATGTAGAAAAATATGTTGATGGATAATTTCATCTCATTCACATTTATGTTATAATTTTTCCTTTGATTTTAGAATTCTTTGTGTGAGTCATATTTGAGTCTCGAAACCCTCCCATACCATCAACACATGCATATACTATATCCATGTCAAATTTCAGTGCATACAATCAAAAAATAAAAAAAATTCAAAGTTGGCCCCATTCACAGGTCACTCTGTGCAAGGTCAAATTAAAGCATAAATTCCAATAATTGGTAAAATTTGTTGCATGGTGATGAAACCAATGTGGCATTTAGAATCTACTCAACTGATCAAACTGAAGTGTGAACTGAAGATAATATTCTCCTAGAATGTAGGAAAATGAATATTCTTCCTAAACTATAGGAGACTAAATAATGACTAATAAACATAGGGAAAAACTTAGGAAAAAGAAATCCTAGGTGTGTGTGAAGTATCTCCAATAGAAATAACCTCACTTTTACAAATAAGTTGCTTTATGAAGTGACCCACTTTTTATAAAAAGAAGAGGGGATCACTTTTACAATGAAG
This sequence comes from Picea glauca, assembly GCA_000966675.3. Lineage (NCBI taxonomy): Eukaryota > Viridiplantae > Streptophyta > Pinopsida > Pinales > Pinaceae > Picea > Picea glauca. The sequence goes on along the minus strand of JZKD02S1981052.1, from coordinate 343,876 downwards.
TTACTTTATAAAAGAAATTTGCATGCAAAATAAATAAATTTAAAATAAAATATTAAAGCTACTTATAGTGATTCACTTTTATACTTAAAACGAAACACACTTTACAATGGATGCATGAACTTTAAAAAAAAAAGTAACAAAAAAAAACTTGAACTCAAGACCTCTTAATACAGAAAGTTTTAACCAGGTGAGCTAGCAAAAAGTATTGCATTGTTTAGAAGGAGGATTGGGGGTGTTGTTGTTATTTTTGTGGAAGACAACCTTGGAGAGAGTGATCATAAAAAAATATTTTCACACAAGAAATTTTTTTCGCTTTGGATCTGACTGAAATAGCCATATCTTGGGAAAATAGAAACCTTTTCGAGTAAAAATAAAATCATTCATGACTAAAGCGATCACTCCATACGTAATGGAACAATCCTCTCATCCCAGAAATGTATATAAATGGAAAAATCTAGATATGAGGCAACCCGGCTTCATGATCTCAATCTACAATGAGAGCAGGTCTTCAAACAAGATCTGATACCATCTTCGACAACACAGGTATTCCAATAGAGGAAGAATAACTTCAATAACCACTCACCAATGAACCGACCAATGAAGAGTTAACATAATAGACCCAAAAATTACGTCATGATTTTGAGGCAGTATCACAGCACCAAGATCAAGCATACAAATTTTCTGCATGGGATGAATCAACATTGGATGTCATCTCTGAGAAATTAGTTGAAGTTTGTACCACATTCTAACATGTTTCCCCTCAACTTCCTGATGGTATTTCTCATGTTGCTCCAACACAAGGAATTGAACTTCTTGTAGGAGCATGTTCCAAGTTGTCCGAGAATATAGACAACCTACAATATAAAATGGTTGTTATCTAGTTGAAAGAGAAAGAGCAACCAAAGGACATTATACATAACATCAAACAAATGGTTGCAGACGAGAATATCATTCATTCCTCCCTCCATGCCAAAACTTGGGAGTGCAACAATATTTTTACTATGGTCAATGAATAGGTTGGTCTACTGAAGAGACAAAACAAGCTAGTTGAAGAGTTGAGAGCCCAAATCTAGAAGATAAATGTAGAGGCACATGCCCTCATGAATCCTATTGAACAACGGGATAAATTCCAAGAAATTTAAGAAGATGATAGTTGGCTTGATGAACTATTTGATGTTACTCAGACTACCAAGAAGTAATTCCAGGAGTTCAATCCTGTAGTTCATACAACATATGTTCATATGCACCAATTGAACTCGGTGGCAGATACTATTAAAAAAAAAGTATCGTGGAACAATAAAATAAAACAAATGTGGAAATAAAACACAGAATATACATAATATAATAGAGACACATATATACATTTTTCACCTAGTGTGGTATATGTCCACGAAATAAATTGATAGGTCCTTCCTTTATTATTATGTAACAAATGAAGGGATACAACCTACAACATACCTACTGCAACTTCCTCTTCTTTGTCTCACAATATCCTCTCTTAGAATACAATATTCTTTTATACTCAGACAACCACAATACAATTCCTCATAAAACAAGGTTTCCTTCTAGGGAAAAAAATGCTAACATAACTTCTAACTTTAGATATGTGACCTTATAATGAATGGTCTAGATTGACTACAAAATTATAGTATTTTACAAGGAAGTTTTCCAAAAAATATCTTTTTGGGGGTGCTACGCCTGAACCCCCATAAGGGGGGGGGCGCTTCATAAAGTTTCATCTCCCCCTACTTCAGATGTGTGTGTGGGGGGGGGGGGGGGGGGAATTGCCCCCACACCCCCCCCTTTAGGAAATGGGTTCCAAACGTGACTGAAAAAAAGACCTCTAAATCAGGAAGATAATCAGGCTCCATAACCAACAGATACATAATGGGAAACTCTTCTCACCACTAAAACTCAACAACCAGATGTCACTACAACTTAGTAATTTGTTTTAGGAGCTTATATTTTGGTCTCCAAGTGGCAAGACTACCTGAAAGACTATCACAATTTCCACCAACAAGCCCTCTAGATTTTCTTGGAGTTGGACCCTTCGTTTGAAGAAGGCCCTGGTAAAGAATCTAAAGTTTGACTCAGGGCCAATGAACAATTATTGTTGGGACTTGCTGGGTTATAATACTGCTAGGATGAACCCCAATTGAAATGTAATTATAGTTGTGAACATATCTTGGTGATCTGTGAACATTTTGTTCCAGTGAGCCTATTTTGTATTATGTAATTTCACTCCGAATTTAATGAAAAAAATAACTATTGTAAACCATCTCGAAAGAAAGAGTACAGGGTGATTAAACTCTACTAGAAGAAAAAAGGGGCTAAAGGTCTAGGAATGGAGCTAGGTCATGGGTCTTAAACCAAGGAAACATTAATAGAATATTTATAACAAAGGAAAAAAGTAACGAACATGATTTTTTCCCTAAGTATTTAGAAAAGGGGAATTAATCATTTAGTGGTTCAAAAGGAGTTTGAGAAGTGAAAAATGGCACTTCATGAGGATGAAAAAAACATAGAAAACCATAGTGCATTTTCCCATTCATTCAATCATTCATTCATGTTGTCCTACTCTCCATCATTTGTACCATATCCCTGCTACTGCTCTACGTACTTATTTCCATTTTCATTTTTCCTTGAGGATTCTTGAAGTGATATTTGTGGGGAATTAAGCTGAAGAAGACAATTGTCAGAGCCATGTTTGTGGGTTTTTCATCTAGTCGTGGTCTTATGTTTGTGATTTGGGACCAACACAGTTGGTTATGGGGTGGCCATTATGCCAAGAAGTATGCTTTATGGTTGTTGGTACCTGGGATTTGCATTTCCATTGGAATTGTTATAAATTGGTTCGGCTCTTGAGAAAAGTGCGAGGGTTATGCCTCTATGCATTCTTGGTATTCATTATTGTCCAGTGAGTCTAGTGAACAATTGTTGCTCCTCTTCATTGTTGTCTACCCTACCCAGTGTTGAACTGTCACACTATTACACAAGTTGAGAGTTGAAAAAACCTGTGGTTCCACCATGCCTGTTTCATAGGTTTTCTACCTACTGTTGATTTGTTCGACCTCTAGTCTCCCTGTTTTTTGGTGACTGAGTGGAATCTTGATCATTTCTTGTGTTCATGGTTTCAGAGCCTGATTTCGATAACCCCAACCAGTCACACTCTTTTCGGTATCTTCTTAACTGTCATAAATTGGTTGAGTGGTTATGACAATGGTTTTGAGTATGGTCTCATCTCTATTTGATCGGGTTGTTGGAAATTTGTAACTGGGGGTGAGAATTGATACACAGTCGCTACCTCCTTTTGTTGTGGCAGTTGCACAAATAACCTATCTCGTTTGTTTTTTGAGTAATTCGATTGATTGGGAGTAAATGGTACTGTATAGTCACATGGTTGCCTCTTTTCATTATGCGTTGGTCGTTGTGTTCCTACAACATGTTGTCAATTGTAGTTGGTGGCTACAAATGTAACTTGGTTGTTCATTGTGTATAGTTTATGGAGACATCATGCATCATTTTGTTTTATTGAACCATCGTAAATGAAGCACGAGTATTTTAGTATGGTTTCATTGCAAGTTTAATGGTTAATATTTTCAAAAGAATGGAATCAGGCAAGTTTTAAAGGGGTCTGTTCAACTCAGGAAAAGACTCATTTCTATGTTTGATTTCAGAAATTGCAAATTATGAGAAGTGGTTGATATACTATAGAAATATGTGATGGGAAATATGACTCTGTGTTCCTTGTGATTTGTTAAATGAAAAGAAACAAGTATCCTCTTAATAAGACTTTGAAAGGCATAGTGTTGATGAGTATGATTATACACTGTGTTAATGGAAAACCTTTGACGGTTGAATGTGGAACAATGAACAATTTTTTACACACAATAATTGTTTAATTGGTGTTGGAATCTTTTGTATTGGATACATAACTGTTTTTATGGATTACTTAATTGTTTTTTTGAAAAATATTCATTCTTTTCCCTACCATTATTTCACTTTTCACACATTATCCACTCCTATATTCATTATCCACTCCATGTTCTTAAAATTTAATTATAGTTAAGATAAGTTTTGTGTTATGACAGTTTAAGGACCGCACATGGATGAATTACAGTGATATATTCATTTGGCTATGATACAGTTGATTGTTTGATGTCTGTGAGCAGTAATCATGATCTATTTCCCCCCATTTTAACATTTTTCGCTAAATACAATCCCTCACATATCACATAACCCTTATTCACCCCCTGGAAATTGACAAGCATTAAAAGATTTGTATGGATTGGATTGCATGAGTCTGATATGTTGTTGAGCCAAACTTTGTTTCATATTTAAAAGAGTTGGCATGTATGGTTGTTAAAGAAACTATTTTCTAATCGATAATTCATACATGAATGAGCTTTTTCAGCAAAGGTAGCCATGGTCGAGGTAACAGAGGAAGAGGAAATTGGAATAGTTGACTTCTGAAATTTTGGACAACAAATTATTTTTTGGATTATGAGTAATATATTTTTGGAAATAATTTCAATTATCATTGATATAAATGGTCAAAATATGAAAGTGATAATGGGATTCACAAGAAGGGATGTTTTTTTTTATTAACTAGTTGTGTTATGATTGTTAAAGAACTAAAGGGAGTCATAAGGGGTCCCACCTACTAGTTATTATTTATTAAAACCCTTATTATGATTTTATTCTTTTCCCTCCTTAATTAAAACGTTGGTTGAGTTTTAGTTAACTTAACTAAAGAAGTAGTTCAACTACTTCAACTAATTCTAATTTCTTAAAGGAAAAAGGAAAAGGAGGAACGAGGAGATAATAGAAGTAGAAGCATACTAAGGTCTGCTCTTTGAGTTTTTGTTGAGATAATTCAGTTTTCATTCATTCTTTAATTCATTGGAAGCCTAATTCTCTTTTATGATAGCAGGTTCCTATTGTAGACAACAATATTCAGGGCTGAATTACATCATTCAGACACTTTTTTTTAGAGGTGTTGATCTATCTTTGATAGTCTGTGTAGACTTGTCTGTTTGTGAATTAAATTTCATGACTGACAAAGGCTATTGTGAAGATTCTAGTGGACAAAAATCTGTGGCAATATGATCCAACTTTTAAAGTTTATTTTTTTTACTTTCTGTCAAAAGTCATTTTGTATGATTCATCAGGGACATCTAAGTTTGACTTGGGTCCAAAACTTCCTCAAGGAATTTTGTAAAGAGAAGGATTATTTTGATGAATTGGAATGAAATAAACGATTTCTTTATGACTCGTCTATTTTTATTATTGACTTGGTGTTTTTACTTCTATCTCTATATCTATTTCAACATCTGTTATATTCATAAAATTACATAAATAATGAATTTTCCAGCAAGCTTTCATTTATAAAAAATCATCTTAAGAACTTGTAATCAATACTTGTGAATTAGAATACAAATTTTGATGGCTAAAACATAGGGTGATATTCCCTTGTATCTTTCTTTAGCCAAGCAAGATCTGAAAATGCTTGAGTAAGATCATCTCATATCATTTCCTCAACAAAGTGTTGTCAAAGAAGTGGGTTTTCAAGCCTGTGGGAATTCTCTCCAGGTGAGATAATTATCGGGAATTTGATTCCCAAGGTGCCAAGGTTCAACTACAGGGCTCTAAGACTTCCTGTCTGACATGTTTATGAAGCTCTGGAAGGGAAGTGGGGAAGCCAAAAGACTATTGAACAGAGAAGGGGAACACTTCCTATGGTGGGACAATCATGTGGGGAATGAGAGACTATAGGATGGATATTAAACTTATCACCTAATCTGGAATTATTGTTGTTGTTGAGAGACATTACATGGATAGTATTTCCTTGTCGAAGTGGAGTTTAAGCCCTATCTCGGGGGTTACCTATTGCTGATTTATAAGCAATAGAGTATAAAGTTGGGAGGAAAGTTGGAGGTTTGCATGTAGTTGGTGGCTTATTTATACTACATAAGTGTCTACCATGTGTTTTTTTTAATTATTGTATATATGATTAATTATATTCCTGTATTGGGTACTAGTTGTGCTAATTATATTTCATGTGTAATTAGTAACTATTCAACATAATTAATATACATAAGAAGTGCATTAAAGGAGTGGAATCGATATCAGAGGAATTTATACTTGAATGCATGTGCTGGCCCTTGACCAAGTTTTGAGGATTCTTGGTCATGTTTGACCAGAGTTTGGGACTTCGAGAGGCTTTCGAAGGCGAAGCTCAATATGAAGTAGAGATCATGGTATCTCATCCCCTTTTAGGTCCCTTTTTGGGATTTGGGATTATATAACGGGTATGGGGATGTCAGCCCATGGGTTCACCCATGCTTAGGCCTATTTTGTATGTATAAATAGATGTTAGGTGATGTAGTGAGGAGATAGAAGAACAAGTGACCGAGTGCTAGAGTTGGATCTATGTGATCAAGAATTGTAAGTGCTTTGTGCATGCTGTGTGAGACTTGCAGAGCTCAATGCAAGTCATCGTAAGAGACTGTAGAAGGTTGTGTGCTTAGATATACTCAGAGAAGGAGGATCTAGAGAGCTATACAGATCTCATGTCCTCTGCGGAGTAAGGTTTTTGAGGCTCTATTCATGTAACATGTTGAAGAAGATAATAAAGAAGACAAAGAGTTGGTGGACATAGCCCCACGGTGGGGGTGAACCACGTACATGTCGTGTTTCTCTTCTTTGTACAATTTGTTGATGTTATTATATGTTAATGTGCTTAGTGCTTTAATATAGATGAATGATTTGTCGATGCTTAATTCTTAATAATATAGATGGATGTTAGATCTAACTGATATACATGTGCTTAGTGTTGAACCTGTTAAGATCTAATATGTTTCATCATGCTAAGTGTTGTTACATTCTAGATCTGGTTGAATACTGCGTTGTTCTGTAATTAGGGTTTGTCTACACTGTTACTAAGAACTGAATATTGATGAATGCTCACTGCTAAGTGCTTTGTTAAATATTAGAATCATAGATATGTGTCCCAGCTAAGGTTGCATACATATGAGTCTTGCAACCATCTCTACCTCTACCTTGGGTGAGACTTCATATGCTTTGTAGGTGTTGCCGAAAGGGACGATAGTTAGGGTTTTGTTGGTGGGTTGTTGTAGCATTGAACCCTGGGTCTCCCCCTGTGCCAAAAAATGGTTCCATTGTTGGGACCTGAAAATGTGATTGCTGGGAACTGAGGAAAAAGAAGATTTGTGCAAAGACCTGACTTGAAATTGTGAAAGATCTATGCATAGATCTGTCCCTCTAGTGCACAATATTCTACTTGATTTGTGAAGTTATGTGCTAAAGAAAGAAGTCCGATCTGAAGAAAAGAGGTAAGATCTGAATTCTTTGTGTTCTGATATAGGTAAGAATAGTGAAAAGTTTTAAGATCTGGAAGCTTTGTGCTCTGCTGAAGATAATATTAGTCGAAATTTTTGTTTCTAAAGTATGGATCTAGGTATGTTTAATAAGATTTATCCTAGCTTGAAAACTAGGGCACTGATAGAAGAAAGAATATTTGATATGAGTAGATCTGATAAGAATAATGAAAGATATGTTATACCTATGCATAGAAAGAATGTTTGGACTAATGGATGGATGTAGGATCCTAGAAATAATTTTTTGTAGGTTAGCCACCATGATCGTAGTGTGCAGTACAGGAAAGGTTGAGGATCATTTAAGAGAAAGAGAGGATTAACCCTTTGTTAAAATTGCAAAATATCGGGACATATAGGTAAGGAATGCCCTAGAAAGAGACCTAGTTGCATGTATTGCAAAGGTATGGACCATGAAGTATTGGATTTCCCTAGAATAATTGCTAAGGTTGAAATAATGAATATGAACCAAGAAAGTCCTAGGGAAGATCCAAAAACTGAGATTATGACAAAACCCCAGAAAGGATCAGAGAAAGTATTACTACAAATGCAAGGAACCCTGAATGACCACCAATATATTAGTTTATCAGAAATCTTCAAATAAAAAGAATGTATTGAAATAAGAATAGGAGACTTCGACATTGACTGTGTTGTGGATGAGGAAACATAGGTGAATATCATGACAGAAAGAACCTGGGAAGCTATAGGAAATCCAGTTATGATTCCTTCATTAGGAGGAATAGGTTTATTCAGAGGAAAGTTGATAACCCTATGTGGAAGACTTACCAGAATATCTATGGGTTCTCATGGAACTTTGACAAAGGAAGAATTTGAAGTTGTTAAATTTATTGAGAACAATCATCTATTTTCTATTTTATTAGAAAAATAGTGGATTGAAAAAGATCAAGCCAGAAGGAAAGAAGTAGAAGTATTAGAACAAAAGAAGCAAGAATTAAAATATTTCATGACTAGGAAGATCGTGCACTTGATTAAAGAATAGGAGAACAAATAGAAGCCAATTGAAACTAGAGAATTGGATGTCAAAGTTGAAAAAATACCAGAGGACTCCTAGAAGATTGCATTACCTATTCCAGGAACAGATGAAGTATTACCCTTGATTTCTAGGAAGGAATCCCACTAGTGCGAAGTTACTCTACCAAAAGAAGATAAGAACTAGAATGGAAAAAGGAATTATGAGATGAAGCTCATTGGAAAGAAGGATACAAAACTAAGTAAGAAGAGAGCTAATATTGAAAAGTTACAGAAGGTTCCTGAGGGAACTTCACAGAAGGAAATTTTTCAAAATTGGAGCTTCGCTGGAATATTAGAACAACGTCATATGGAAATTCACCATGGTAAAGCAATATAGCCATTAGAGACAGTATAACCATTCGACCGACAACCCAAATAGGTATAAAGGCATTTATGGTCAGAAAGTTCGCTACCAGACCATTGGGACTGCACAACAATGGACATAACTGAGTTAATGAAGGCTTCTCACCCGTTGCAAGAGATTCGTTGCCGAGTTATCTATTTATCCCATCGTGCCACGCAACAAGAACACTTTGGCCAATAGTGACTATCAAAGATCATATCATAGTTGATTTCTCACAGTGATCACCATGTTAGTTCCATCTATCCCGTTGCATTAACCTGTTACTCTTTGAACCTGAGACATTCAACCATGAGCGTGCATGTCGGATGAGCTTAGTGTTGTAGATAAAATTGTCGAGGAAGTTATTATTGACCTAATGAATGAAAGGGTAATGTCTGAAAGAGTGATGTCTGAAAGTATTCAAGCATCATTGACGAGAGGATTGCAAGCCTCTCTGTTTACTGCTCGCGGAGCCGAATCATCCCGACCATCAGTAGAAAAGAGAACTAAAGACATATATGACCTAGCCAATGCGAAGCTGATCCCATCCATATTGTCAGATTACATCCCACCTCTAGCCGGGACAATGAGTCGAGATATCATGCCAAGAGATTTCGAGTACTCCATGATTACTACGTACCTCCTGAAGGGGATACTCGCAATTTGAGCACAGCAGGACAAGATCACAGCATTGAATTTTAGTGACTTCAACCTCGGAGATCGCAAAAAATATAGTATGCTCGCCCCATATAAGTACTTGACCAAGATGAAGGGAAATAACTCAAAGATAATCCCTCAACCATGGACGATGAACCTCACGCAGTCCACCCTGTTAAACCTAATGAAGATCCCACATTTCGGAAGGCACCAGGAAGTCAATGCCTATGTCAAGCTATTTCTCTCGTGTTACCATGGTGGTTATATATGGCTAGACCATCTTATTACAGTTAATTCGATGATGATCCATAGGATCAAAGGGTTTAGTATGCAAGGACCTAACCCATAGGACTTCTACCCAAGAAAATCCATAGATTGCATGCTAGCACAGAATATTAAGGACACATATGGCGATGTTGAGAAGGGGACGCGAGGGCACAAGGTAGCCTCCATTGAGAATGGCAGTGCGCCTAGCATGTCAGTTAATATCTGGAAAGATGGTATGCAATAACTGACCCACACAGGTCACGGGATTTGTCGTCGACCTCGTGGGGAAGTGTGTAGAAGGCTTACAGATGAACTGGGTGAAGTGCCTAGTCAATCAACTTGAACTAGACTATCGCGAAGCATAGGATCAGGGCTACAAGTTTCACTTCAGCTGGCTCCTGATCCTCATCACATTTGTTTCCTGGGAGATGTGAACTTCCCAGAGGTTGAGCCATTTGAGCCACTTGTCGTGAAGTTCACCACACTTTGGTATTCGAGTGATATGAACAAACAGTGGAATTCGAACGTTGTTTTTCGTACGTACTACCTTCAGTTGAAGAGAGCCATAGCAACAAAACCTCGCATGACTCCAAACACCTTATAGAGACTCCAACCTCAAATAAATTTTTGCACAGATATGCACTTCATCTACCTTACAACGCAATTCGATGAACATAAGGAGCAGTTGCAGTTGTACTACAAGCTCACAAAAGAGGATTTCGAGGAGATCACTAAGGATTGGTCAACATACCTGCTTATTTTAGCAGACCTTGTAGAGATGTCTGACCCTAATAGCCTAGAAATTGTGCATGATACACCTGGACACAACAAAATGAAGAACACCGAAGAGGTCCAAGAATTAAGCAGTGCTTCAGGAAAGACTTCTTCTGTATCTGAACGAGGGCGTGATGATGAAGCAGAAGAAATAAATGGTACAGGAGCCAAACATAAGCAAGGTGAAGTAACACCGCCGAGAGATGAGACTGATTCCCTCAATAAAAGGAAGGTTTCTCCCCTGAAACCTTCATCCCGGAATAAATCGAGAGCCACCATGACCAAGATGAAGACTGTGCTTACTACTGATGACTTTGACTTCATCATAGCCACCCTCAACGACACTTCGATAGAAATTGTGGAGAAACAAGAAGCTAAGAAGGAGGAAATGCATGAAATACTTAAGGTCGAGTTCCGAGGGGTACAACATGCTCTTCATTCCAATCGTGCAGTGCCCACTGCGCCCCTACCATTAGGAGAACCAGAGTTGGGGGATGATCCAACCCAACTCCATCGATTAGCTGATGCGGTCGAAGCTCGTCTTCTTCGCACACAAGAAGAAGCCGAACAATCTACCCATACCTTGAAGCAAGTATAAGGAGACATTATAGAACAACGTAAAATAGTAGAACATGAGAAGGTTGATTTCCATGCCAATTTTGAAGCGGAGAAAGCACAGATGCAGCAAGAAAAAGAATAGTTGCACGAAGTAAAAGAAGCAGTAAACAGAGCCCTTTGCTCTATGATAGGATTAGAGATACAGGATGAAGACCAAGTCACACATCAAGTAGAGTAGCTCATGGAAGCCATACAGTAGATACAACAAAGAATAGCATATTTAGAGCTCCACACAGTGCCCAACACTCCACAGGATGTAAGAGATAAAAAAGAAGTGACTGCCAGGAGCGCAGTTGAGAGAATAAAGGCTCTTTCCATGGAATGCAATCAAATCAGTGATCCTTGTGCCTAAAATTATGAGAAACTCACTGAGAATGTAGAACTAAAGGCACTAGAGTCGTAGCTCCAAGAAGCGATGAAACAAGCAGAAACAATACAGGCGTAGTTGAAGCCCCAGTCGGTTGTGGAAAGAATGAAGCGATCCAAGGAGCAGCGCACTGCTCAACAGTAAGTTCACACAGTTCAAAGAAAAGTCATGGAAGTGACTCATGGGCTCCAACTCCCAGAGGTTGAAGGATGAGGAGCAGAAATGGAGAAAGTTCTTGCTGCAGCAAAACAACACCTGGAAGGACCAGTGAACGAGGCAACCATCCAAGAGTTCACCTGAACAGGAGGCTATGGCATGGAAACAAGTCAAAGCAGCTCGAGACAAGCTCTAGTCTTTTGAAACAGAACTACCTAGATCAGCATGACTCGGGATGAGTCACATGTGAGTGTTGGGGGCCTGTTGGCCCGTAACCATGTTTTGAGGATTCTTAATGATGTTTGATTGGATTTTGGGACTTCGAAAGGCTGTTGAAGGTGGAGCGCAAGATGAAGCGGAGATCACGATATCTCAGCCACTTTTAGGGCTCTTTTTAGGATTTGGGATTATGTAACGGGTATGGGGATGGCGGCCCATGGGTTCACCCATGCTTAGGCCTATTTTGTATGTATAAATAGATGCTAGGCGATGTAGTGAGGATATAGAAGAACAAGTGGTTGAGTGCTAGAATTGGATCTGTGTGATCAAGAATTGTAAGTGATTTATGCATGATGTGTGAGACTTCCAGAGTTAAGTGAAAATTATTGTAAGAGACTGTAGAAGGCTGTATGATTAGATCTACTCAGGGAAGGAGGATCTAGCGAGCTGCACAGATCTCTTGTCCTTTGCAGAGTAGGGTTTTTGAGGCTCTATGCATATAACCTATTGAAGAAGCTAATAAAGAAGACAAAGTCTTGGTGGATGTATCCCTAGGGTGGGGGTGAACCATGTACATGTTGTGTTGCTCTACTTTGTGCAATGTGTTGATGTTCTTATATGTTAATGTTCTTAGTGATTTAATATAGATGAATGATTTTTCAATGCTTAGTGCTTAATAATATGGATGGATGTTAGATATGACTAATATACATGTGCTTAGTGTTGAACCTGTTAAGATCTGATCTGTTTCGTCATGCTAAGTGTTGTTAGATGTTAGATCTGGTTGAATACTGCACTGCTTTGTAATTAGGGTTTGTCTGTGTTGTTACTAAGAACTGAATATTGATGAATGTTCACTGCTAACTACTCTGTTAAATATTAGAATCACAGATCTGTGTCCCAGCTAAGGTTGCAGACATCTAAGTCCTACAACCACTCCTACCTCTACCTTAGGTGAGACTTTATCTGCTTCGCAGGTGTTGCTGAAAGGGCCGGTAGTTAGGGTTTTGATGGTGCACTATTGTAGCATTGAACCCTAGGTATACCCCTGTGCCAAAAACATGTTACTGGTATTCATTATATATTTATGTACTTTTTCTAGCTGAAATATGTCGTAGTTTATCCAACACGAGATGGAAATGATCTGGTATGGGTATGGATATTTTGCACGACATGTATCTTTAGTCACAGGGTGATGAGAAAGACCTTAGCTGGTAGAGAAGGATTGCAGAAAATTCCAAAGGCTTGTTAAGCCTTAGAAATGTTCTAAGGAAGACCCGAATTTGGCTACGTCCTAAAGTGGATTGTTGAAACTATGAAATTCTGTGTCTTTTTCTAGAAAGAATCACAGTCATTGATTCCACATAGTGAAATAATCATGTCCGTTGGTCAGGGTCCCTCATGTATGAGATATTACAAAGGGTTTGGATCATTAAAAACAGTTGGATGCATCGAAGAATGGAACTAAATGATCTCAACCGTTGATCGTGGAGGTTGCCAACAAAGTGTTGGCCCTCAACCAAGTTTTGAGGAAACCTTGGTCAGGTTTGGAAAAAGTTTTGGACTTTGACACAAATATCGAAGATGGAGCACCCAAGCGGAGCAGAGATCATGGATCTCACTTATTTTGTGGGCTATGTGGACCCAACAAGGGGTTCCTTAGGGTATTTTTTAATGGGTTATGGGATGTCAGACCATGGTTTTACCCATGATTAGGCCTTATTGTAAAAGTATAAATAAGTAAGAATGTAATGTAGAAAGGAGTCACTAGATGGTGGAGAAAGAGGCTAAGTGCAAGTAGTTTTGAGTTACTTTGTGCAACATAATGCACATGTAAGGCTCTGTGCTCAGTAGAGAAGTTGGCTTTGTGCCTTGATCTAGTTTTGGGAAGGAGGATCTGGTGCACAGTGCCAATATCTCCTTTCTAGTGCGAAGATTGGCTCTGTGGCTTAGTGCACAAGAGTGGATGAATGTAATAGATTGAAGAATAATAAAGAAGATGAAGCAGTTGGTGGACATAGCCCCACACTAGGGTGAACCATGTATATCTTGTGTCTTTGGATTTCTTTGTTCTTTTTTGGTTATGCTATGAATATGCTTAGTCCTTTGCTTATTATGTATGTTAGATAGATATGTTAATGCTTAGTGCTTTAATTGTGTTAAGAATGAATGAATGTTAGATCTAACTCAGTGTTATGTGATAAACGATTGAAGTTCTTAATATTTATTCTTACTACACCGATCTATCTTAGGGTTTGTTCTGGGATGTTAATGAAGATAACGAATTAATGCATATCACCTTCTAAGTGTTGCTAGAATACTATGTGAAGTGTTATTATCACAGATATGTGTCCCATCTTAGTTACATAAAACTGTCTCTTGTAACCCCCCCTACTTCTACCTCGGGTGAGACTTTGCCTTCTTTGCAGGTGTTGCCAAAAGGGCCAGTAGTTAAGGTTTTTTTGGTGCAATGTTGAAGCGTTGAACCTTGGGTCTTCCCCTGTGCCAACAAATGGTTCTATTGTCGAGACCTGAAACTGTGATTGTTGGGAACTGAAGTAAAGAAAAGAGAATATCTGTGCATAGATCCGTTGTTGTAGTGTGCAATAATCTTCTTGACTTGATAAGCTCTGTTCTAAGAAACAAACCCAATCTAAAGAAAAGAGGTAATATATTAAAAGAAGTAAAGATATGTTCTTTGATAAGAGTAAGATAAGTGAAATTTTTTATTTCGAAAACATGAATTTAAGTATGTTTAATAGATTATGTCCTAGTCTGAAAGCTAGGGCATAGTTGGAAGAAAGAGTTGACCTAAGTAAAGCTAGTAGAAATGAAGAAATACATGTTATTCCTATTCATAGAAAAAAAAATTGGTCTAATAAGTGGATGCAGGAACCTAGAAAGAATTTTTGCAGATTGTAGGTCCAACATTGTGATCCTAATGCGTAGTACAGAAGACGTTGGGGAAGATATAAAATAAAAAGAGGATTGACACTATGTTATAACTGCAGAAGACCGAGACATCTTCCAAAAGAATGACCTGGTACAAGTCCTATTTGTCTTTGTTGTAAAATTGTTGGTCATGAGGTTGAGGATTTTCCAAAGATGATTTCCAAAGTTGAAAGGATGAACATGAGACAAGAGAAAGAAAGTCAAGAGACTAAGAGAATGTTAGAGATTCCTACAGAGAAAGAATCATAGAAATATCAGACTATGTTATCACAGTTGAAATAAACAATGAATGATCACAAATATGTCAGCTTACCAAAGGTCATGAAAGTAAAACAATGCATAAGTACATGAATAGAAGACTTCGACATAGATTGTGTCTTGGATGAGGAAACACTTGTGAATATTATGACAAAAGACACTTGGCAAATTTTGGAAAAGCCTACTATGGTACCTTCATTAGGAAGGATAGGCTTGTTTAAGGGAAAGATGATAACCCTATGTGGAAGAGTTACTAATGTCCCTATTATTATCCATGGAACATCGACTAACAGGGAATTTGAAGTCATTAAGTTTGTTGAGAACAACGCCCCTTTCCCACTTTTGTTAGGAAAGAATTGGATTGAGAAGGATAAAATCATAAGGAAAGCAGAGGAAGAAGCCACAGAAAAGAAAAATCAAGAACTAATGGATTTCATATCTAGAAACATAGACCGACTAATAGAAGAACGAAAATATAAGTCGAAGCAATAGAAGGCAAGAGAATTAGCTGTTGAGGTTCAAATAACGCAAGAAGGTTTGAAGGACCTATCCATGCAAGAAAGAAGAATACCCACCCAGGAATTAATAAGATAAGGAGTATTAACTTTGAACCCTTTGAGAGCACATCAACAATGCAAAGTCACCAGGCTAGGAGAAAATAAGAATAAGAATGGAAAGAGGATTCCATAAACTGTTAGAGATTCATATTATAGGGAAGAAGGCAAGGAAGATCAATAAAAAGAAATCCAAGTTAGAAAAGATACAGGAAGCTACAGTGAACAGATGGAAGACTTCACAAGCTGGAACTTCGCAGGAGGTAGGTTTGCAAGATTTGAACCTTGCTGGAACAGCAGAACCGCGTAGAATGGGAATTCACCCTGACGAAGCTATATGACCATTGGAGGTGCTCTAACCATTAGAATGACACTCTAGAACAACTAGGAAACACATTTATGAGCGGATGGGCCACTTTTGGGACGTTGAGACCATGCCATAAAAGACAGATTCACATTGATGGAAGAATTCCTGCCCATTGGAAGAATCCGTTACGAGGCCCCACTTATTTAAACCATCGAACGTTGCATCGGGACCACTTTTTTCCACCCGTGATTAAATGAGCCAATAATAGAAGTGATTGTGTGTCAAACTGTGTTATCATACCTTTCCATCTGTTTGTCTACCTTGCCTATCCGTTTGCCTACCCCAACCTATCTGTTTAA
Organism: Picea glauca; assembly: GCA_000966675.3. Taxonomy (NCBI): domain Eukaryota; kingdom Viridiplantae; phylum Streptophyta; class Pinopsida; order Pinales; family Pinaceae; genus Picea; species Picea glauca. The sequence continues at coordinate 327,616 of JZKD02S1981052.1, read as the reverse complement.
AAGTGAGAATATCAGGCGAACCGAGTGAATTACAGAAGTATGTCGAAGAGGTCCTCAAGATGCTGATGGATGATAAAACATTATTTGAAGGAGTACATGGATCGTCGACTAGGGCACTGCAAGCTTCGCCTTAGACTGGATGACGTTTTGGTCATGTTAACCCCCCGACTTAGCAATGAAGTAAGCATCGCGACGATATGGCTAATGTAAAGAAGATCTCGTTGATATTTCCAGACTATATCCCACCTTTGGCTAGCATGGTTAACCATGATAACATCCCATGCAACTACGAGTACACCTTTATCACCACATACATCCCGAAAGGAATACGAGTAGTTGGGAGTCAGTTAGGATAGATCCCACTACTGAATAAAATCGACTTTAATCTCGACGACAGAAAGAACTATGCCATGCTTTCACCCCACCGATACCTAATGAAGACAACTGGGAAGAAGCCTCGCTTGGTCTCCATGCCATGGATTAAGCAGCTTGCGCAATCCACTGTGCTAAATGTGATGAATATTCCCCATTTTGGCTGTCACCAGGGGGTTAACACTTGCTTTAAACTCCTCTTGTCGTGTTACCATGAAATATACCATTGGCTTGATCGACATATTACTGTGGATCCAATGCTTATTCACTTAATTACAGGATTAAGAATGAAGGGACCTTACTCTCAATAATTTTATCTAGGGAAGGCCTCAGACCGCTCCTTGGCATAGTGCATCAAGGAGGCTTATGACAACGTTGAAAAGGGAAAGAAAGGCTACAAGGTAGCCTCTATCTAGGATGGCACAGTGCACCTCTCTTTCCAACTCATAGATGGAAATCTTGTAAGAAAGAACCACCCCATACAGGTCACCGAGTTCGTGTTGGACCTTGCAGGAAAATGTGTGGAGGGAATGCATATGAATTGGTCGAGTTACCTCGTCAATGAACTCGAGAAAGACTATCATGAAGCTGAGGATCAAGGATATGAATTCCACTTTAGCTGGTTGATCACGTTGATTTATTTTTTCACTTGGTAAATGCCTGAAGGAGCCACCTTTCCGGAGATTGAACCATCAGAGTCGTTGGCCACTAGGTTTTCTACCTTGTGGTACACCAATGATATTTCAAATAAATGACAGTAAAATATTGTGTTCCATACGTATTATCAGTAACTGGAGGTTTCCATTGAATCATTTATATGCATGGCACCATGCACCTTGCACCAATATAGACCAATAGCCAAGTTCCACGCAGATCAAAATTTTATCTATATCACTGCGCCTAGGGACGAGAGCAAGGAAGAGTTACAATCATATTACAAGCTCACAGACGAAGACATGGAGTAGATCATGAAGGAGTGGTTGTAGGAGTTCCTTATTCTTGTTGTTGATGTAGAACTCTTTGACACTAACATTATAGGAAGCCCCATATTCACTTGGGTTGATCATGTTGGAAAGTCCAGTGGGACAAAGAAGAAGAAAAATGAGGAAGTCCAGAATATAGATATTGATGAGGAGGACAACGCATCTGAAGAAAAAGGATCCAACTCGCTAGGAGGAGGAGATAAAGAAAATGGACAAGGAGGAAGGGATGAAGGAGAAAAGGAAGGAAAAGGGGAAGCTACACCACTGAAAGATACCCCTATTGAAAAAGTAACACCGTAGAATAGGAAGGTTTCTCTGTAGAAACCTTCAACAAGAAAAAAGACGCGTGCTAGAAATCCCCAGTTGGAGGCCACGCTCATGGAGGACGACATCAGCTTGGTCCATGAAGCCATGGAGTATGCTTCTGAGGACATCTTACAGAGATATGGAGTGAAGCAAGTGAAGCTGTATGAAAGGGCCGAGAAGGAACTGAAGGAAATACAAAAATCTATTCAATTGATCCGCGTAGTACCTACTGAGCCTTCCTCGTCACATATTGCAGAATTGGGGTATGAACCAACCTAATTAAGAAGACTTGTAGATGCGACAAAGGCTCAACTTCAGAAAATATAGGAAGAATAGGAGAAGGCTACATAAGCCTTGAAACAAGAGAAAGAGGAAGTCTTAGAGAAACTACCAGTAGTGCGGTACTGTGTAACCACCTTTGAAAATGAGAGAGAAAAGTTTCAACCGATGCTCCAGGAGGACAAAGCGAAGCTACAAAGAGAAAAGGACCAGCTACTCGCAAAGAAAACTAAGGTCAAACAAGTGGTGAATAAAACATGTTGTTCTGTGCCAGGCTTGGATGAGGAGGAACAAGATTCAGTCGAGGTTCAAGTGGTGAAGCTCGCTGAGACCATCCAACAACTTCAAGTGAGGATAATGGAGTTGGAGATCAAAGAAATATCGAGCACTCCACAGGAGGTGTGCGACCATAGGGAGGAAGCCTCTAAGAATGCAGTAGGAAGGATCATAGCCCTCACCTTAGAATGAAAACAACTAAGCGATAGAAGCACACAAACTTACGAACACCTCATAGAAGATCAAGAGCTAAGGAAACTAGAAGCACAGTTATAGGAGTCACAACAATAGGCATTGTCAGTACAGTCACATATGAAGTTGCTTACCACAGTTGAAAGGATGAAGAGGTCCCAGGAACATGTAATATTTTGTTTTTCCAAGGAAAAACACCTCAAATATGTTTCCAAACACTTGTTGACAACCTTCGTTTGGCCATCAGTCTAGGGAAGATAAGTTGTGTTGAGATGCAATTCGGTGCCTTGTATCTTGAACAGTTCTTGAAAAAAATTGCTTGTGAAAGTTGGGTCGCAATTAGAAACAATAGAGTGCGGCATGCCATGAAGCTTGAATACCTGATCCATGAAAATTTGAGGCACCGTGGATGTCGTAAACGGTTGTTGAAGGGCACATAAATGAGCATACTTGGAAAGGCGATCACCAACCACCATGATGACGGATTTATTTCCCGATTTGGGTAAGCCGGTAATAAAATCCATAGAAATATCCTTCCAAATAGTAGGTGGAATCGGGAGCAGTTTTAGTGTGCCCAAAGATTTGACTATTTCTCCCTTGTTGTGTTGAAACACATCACATTTAGCTACAAAATTACAAATGTCCTGTTTCATACGATCCCAGAAAAAGGAACGTTTGACCCTGTCATAGGTTTTGGTGAACCCAAAGTGCCCTGTTGTGGGTGTAGCATGAAGCTCAGAAAATACCGTGGATTTAAGATTTGATTGTTTGCTTAAATACAAATGGAGTTTGTATCAAAGTTCATCATGGAGCCAAGAGTACCCTGGGGAAGATGGAGCATTGGACTACAATTTTTGGATCAACTATGAACTTTTGGGATCTTGTAGCCATTCCTAGAGAACGGCTTGGAGCCAATTTGGTACAATGAATGAAAGAGGAAAAAGGGATCCTTCATCTTCATATTTTTGGGAAAGTGCATCCGCAACCACATTGACTTTTCCTTTCTTGTAAATGATCTCATAATCATATCCAAAGAGTTTAGTCACCCATTTTTGTTGTTCTAGGGAGGAAATGCGTTGTTCCAGAAAATACTTGAGGATTTGATGGTCTGTCTTAATTTGGAAATGTTTCCCCAATAGATAAGGGCGCCACAGATCAACGACATCCAAAATAGCCAACATTTCCTTTTCATAGATGAATTTGCCCAGATTTATTTCAGATAGTTGCATGCTGGTAAAGGCCAAAGGTCGACCCTCTTGCATAAGGACAGCGCCAATTCCTTTTTGTGAGGCATCACATTTGAACACAAAGGTCTTTGTGAAATCAGGAAGGGCGAGGACTGGAGTGGTGCACATGGCCATATTCAAGGTTTGAAAAGTTTGAGCAGTGACTGGAGTCCAAGTGAAAGAGTTCTTTTTTAGGAGAGCAGTGAGAGGTGCTGCAATCTTCTCAGAATTCTTAACAAACTTGCGATAATACCCTGTTAAGCCTAGAAATCTACACAAGATCTTAAGAGTCTTCGGGTGAGGCCAGTCTTGCATAGCTTCAATATTTTTAGGATCCACCCCGACGCCATCTTTTCCAACCAAATGACCCAAGTATTCTACTTCTGAGGTGCCAAAATCACATTTAGACTGTTTCAGAAAAAGTTAGTGTTGAGAGAGTAGATGGAGAACACGATCCACATGAGCAAGGTGGTATGTCTAGGTTTTGCTATAGATGAGGATATCATCAAAGAAAACTAAGACAAAATGGTGGAGAAAAGGATGAAAGACATGATTCATGAGGCTTTGGAAGGTGGAGGGAGCATTACACAAGCCAAAGGGCACGACCAAAAGCTCATAGTGGCCCTCATGAGTTCTAAATGCAGTCTTGGGAATGTCTACCTTGTTCATATGTATCTGGTGGTAGCCCGAACGAAGATCAAGTTTAGTGAAGAATTAGGTGCCACTCAATTCATCTAGGAGGTCATCATTGATAGGAATGGGGAATTTGTCTTTGATGGTAAGTTTGTTGAGGGCACATAAGTCAGGACACATTCACCAAGAACCTTATTTCTTTAGGACCATGATGACAGGAGAAGAGTAGGGGATCGTACTAGGGTGGATAACGCCTGCATTAAGGAGTTCCTAGAGCATTTTCTCAATTTCATTTTTTTGGGAAAAGGGGCGACGATACAGATGGATATTGGGAGGAAGGCTTCCGAGTACAAGGGGAATTGAATGATCATGAACACCATGGGAAGAAGGGAGCCCTTGGGGAGTGGAAAAGACCAATTTATGTTTATAAAGGATGGCTTGGAGGTCTTGTGGGACTTAGGGTGTCTCTATTGCTTGTATGGCATGGAGTTGGGCGATAACACCAGAATGACATTTTTTGAGTAGATTTTCTATGCGATGGGAACTAATGATCTCAGGTGAACTGGTGGTGATTGCCTTGGAAATTATATTGGTGGCCCTCTTGGTCAAATTGCATGGTTAAGTCTTTAAATTCCATGAGAATGGGACCCAAATTCCTTAGCCAGTCTGCACCCAACACAATGCCACAACCTCTCATGTTGATAAAAAACATATGGGATTTCAGATGGTAGTCACCAATTTGGAGATGCACATTTTCACAATGCCCTCCACATTTCATGGAACCACCATTGGCAATCATGATTTGGAAATTATTGACGGGATGGATGTAGCAATGAGTTTCTTGGGCAATGTAGCGATGAATAAAATTATGGGTGCTGCCACTATCAACTAGAATTATGACCTTCCAATGCTTGATGTAACCGATTAGCTTAAGGGTTTGGGGAGCGAAGAAGCCAATGAGAGCATTGAGGGAAATGACAGGTTCTACTTCGAGAGGGTCTGAGGGAGGGGTTATGTCAGTGGCTTCAGGTGACTCAGACACAAAGGGAGTTTCTACATCCTCTTCCAAAATATCCTCGGAGATGGACATAAAAAGATTTTGTTCTTTACACTTGTGGCTCGAGAAATATTTGTCATCACAATTATAACAAAGGCCTTTGAGTTGGCTTTCAACCATTTCAGCCCTAGTCAATTTTTGGATCTTTAGTGGAGCAGAGGGAGTAGTGGGATTTACTGGTTTAGGGCGAGGGATAAAGGGGGGTTTTCGGTTTTGAGAAGATACAACCTGTTGTGCTTCTTTATCTCTTTTAGTATCCTCCACCCAACTCTGAGGCTGAGCCATGAGGACATGGGCCTGAATCTCATCCTTGAGGTCGCTGATAGAACACTCTTGAAAAAATGCATCAGACATGCCCTCTGTTCTAAAAGCCAGGTGCTCAAAGAAAGGTATAAATTCTTCCACTCTTCCTAATTGTTTCAACTTTGTCAAATGACCCAAATGGTTGGTGTCAGTGTCAAAGCATTCATAAAGCTCTGCCACAAAGTGTGTCCAAGCAATATACCCTTGACGAGAAGTTTTTCTCCATTGCCACCATTGCCAACGTTCCGTATATAGATGGAGAACACCATACCAGACTTTGGCCAAGTCATCTGTAATGCTGTATAAAGAGAAATAATGTTCCATTTGGGTTACCCAACCAGTGGGGTCTGAGCTATCAAATTTGGTCACATCCACCTGCAGAAGGTGTAGGTCACGTTGAAAGTGATGGTTTTGAAAGTTATGGGAATGAGAGGAATGGTCACCTTCAGTATGTGGAGGTGAGGAAGAAGAAGGGTTATCTGTAGGGATATGCCGTTTGGTGCAGAGTGCCGAAAAGACTTATTAAAGATGAGTGGTGAGGTCTTGTTTTACTTCCTCCATTGAGGACTGTATGGTTGTATTGATGGAGACAACATTGGAACTGAGTTGTTTCACTTCTTGTTGGGTCTTGATGAGACCATATTGCAAGGTGTTGAAGCGAGCTTCCAAGTCTTGGCTACGGGTATGGGCCATGAGGATGGGGGAACTGAAAA
>JZKD02S1981052.1:276418-312487 GCA_000966675.3 Picea glauca | reverse complement strand
AGGAGTGGAACATACCTATTATCAATGCAAGGAGGTGATGCGGGAGATGGACACTGGGGGGAATGTTCCCTCCTAGGTATAGGGTATCAAGTTGAAAAGCATATGAACAAGGCTCTGCTTGGTTGAGGATGAAAAACCGCTGAGGAAAAACGGTTTATAACGCAAAGAGAGAACCGACCATAGGCTCTTTATTGCAAGCAAGGGCATGAGATGCAATCACAACTTAACACCAAAAAATGTCCTTTTTCATAATATTGGTCTACTCTGTTTGAAAAATGGATAAACTTGTACCAAATAGATGTCCTTTCAAATCCAATTGATGAGTGTGAAATAGATAAGTTCACTCAAAAATCTTTTCAATTTTTGAAAATGAGTCAAAAAAGAGATTAAATCAAACTCGCCTGGGAGTCCTCTAGGTCTAGGTCAGCATGTTTATGAGTGAGAAATGAGTTTCAACATTAATTCAGGTATTAGCTATAAGGGACTCCCGGTCCTACGAAAAAAGTGTTTGCATGGGCAAAAAATGGAGCAGAGGATCTAACTAGGGTACCCATGTTTGGTAAGTTTCTACCACTTGATAACAACACGTCTTGCAGCATATGGAGGGTTCTGTGTTGCTAAAAAATGGGTTCATACCTAAGGAATATGAGTGACAGTTATAGGACAATGCAAGTGTTCATGATGGAAGGGATACCTATCCTATATGTTGGGTAGCGAAAATCCCTGTCTGTAGTTACGAACGATCAACATAACACTAAAAACCACAAGAATCCCTGGCGAAAACCAACTCATTCCACTGCTATATTAGTCCATTAGGAGAAAATACGATCCAAAAGTATGCAAAATGGGTAAAAATTCCTATAAATAGTAATAAAAACCAAATTTTACTATGTTATTTCACTTTTTTACCCAAATAGTGAATTTTGGACCAAATTACCTATGATCTTCAACTAGTGATTGCAGGAGCGTCGAGTGACAGAATTAGTGACTGTCTAGACTAGGTAATTCCTCTTCCCCTCCTCTTCCTTTCTAGTGGATTACATTTTGTATTTAGGTTTCAATTTTTAAGTTATTGAAGGCGCAAATTAGAGGTTTATGTGTACGCAGGCTACCATTCATTGGGTCACATATATGCGTGGTTATATGCGGTTGTATAAAATAAATCTAGCGTATAGTCAGCCCTATACTCGACTGTGAATGATGAAACCTATGTATAGGTCAATAAACAAAGTTTTTGATGGTTTCTAACTCCAAAAGTGATGTTTCTCTGGCAGGATGGTGCTAGAATGGAGGGAAAGGGAACACGAGGAGGTAGATTATGCTGTGGAAAGAGATCCTGGGGCCTAAATGGCCTTGAAAAGATGTGGGTTGTACAGTGTTTGGGAACTCAAAGGGATGAGTTCCCAAGTGAGGTTGCTACAGTTACTCGTGGATTACTGGGATCCAGACGGTGAGAGATTCAACCTTGATGGGAAAACATTAAGGATTGAAATCAAGGGTATATATTTATTAACGGGTTTGTCACATCGGGGTGAGGTGTTGAACCTCAAAGCCAGGGGATATGGGAGTGGTATGAATATAGAAGAGTACATAGATGCTCATTGTATAGTAGGGACATAGAAGGTCGGGAGTCAAATCCCCATCCGAGTGATAAACAATATAAGCCTCAAGATTGTTGTCCTTGTTTTGACCTAGATCACAGGATCGGCTTCATTTCACCATGCATCGAGGTCACTTATGTTATACTTCGTAGAGTGTTTGAGACACTCGATGTATGATTGGTGCACCTCGCTACTGGATAATATGAAGATCCAGTTGACAGAATGCAAACAAGGTGATAAGAGGAACTTTGGGTTTGCTTCCATCTATTGTAGTTTTTTCTTCGAGTGGGTTCTAGGTTTGGGACCTAGATTTGAGATCATTCCTCGAGGACCTCGTGATCTAGCCATGGCATGGTGGACCGAGGTGATGAGATGATAGGGAGGAGGTAGGGTGCCCACACCTTACAATGATGATTTATTTTACTAGTGGAGACGAAAGGTCGTTTCTCTAGATGACTAACCCTATGCAAGGATCGACTTTAGAGGGGACCCTGACATGCCATTGCCACCAAGGATCACCTATGGGGACATAGGTATGTCAATTTTTTTAAATACTTCAATTTTTTGTATTTGTTTATAGGATAACAAAAATAATTTTGGATGATGTTTAAGTACTAACTAGACATGTGTGTGATGCAAACGTAGGTCCACAACGGTCGTACAAGCTTCCATGAAATCATTAGAGGCATCGGGGAGATGAGGTGGTGGGAGGAGAAGCAGAGAGAGTCCTTCAAAACGTCCAGGGAAACCTATCTCTTTTGACACATAGGATTCCAATGGTTCAAGTAGAGGATTTTTTGGAGGCTATGCAATGGCAGGTGCTTGGCATGCCCAAAGCTTGGGTGTGACTCTTTTAGTGTCTCGCAAATTTCATAGTTTGTTATCATGAAACACATCCGATGCCACATGTGTAGATGTCATGGATTTTGTATTATCGGTTGTATATGTGTATTGAGGGTATTGGCCCCAATTTTGTACTATAAACATCATAAATTTTGAAATATATATAAAACATGGTTCTTCGAATTTACTTATATTACAATGTATACATTGATGAGAATGATTTCTTTTCTTTAGTTATGTGACAAATTTAAATCTAAAACGAAATTAGCATAAGCATTGGATACATAATTAGAACTCCCAGGTATGTGATGATAAGTAATAAAATCAAACTGTCGATCTAAATGGTGTACCCATAGGAATAGTTGGAGTAATGTAGGGTCGCGCACATGGTAACTCTCGTTCAAATGGCATATTACTAACTTGGAATCCAGGCGAACCTTCAAAGAGAGAATACCATGTGAAATGGAATCACGAATTTTTTTTATACAATGCTATATTCGACCGCATTATTTGTGGATGGCCCTAGGCATACACCACCTGAAGACACCAATAGACCCTCAGGTGAGTAAACCACCCAAGTGACGGAAGCCAAGTTCTGTGTATGACGACTGGCTCTATCTGTGAATCCTAAGTAGACCAAAGAATCCGTTGACATCGGCCAACCAAGGGAAAACACGATAAGCAAGTTGAAGACAAAAATAGAGGGAAAATATATATACACTAAATTACATTAGTGTTGTGGGTGGGAATCCCTCCTACGGACTTAACATTTAAGGGCTCTAATCATGCATGCAGAGAATTACCATTTCAAAGGATTCTACTCTTTACTATTCTCCCAACACAAAACACCACTGTTGGAGACGCCTTTGTTTTTTCTATCCTGTCTCAAATTTCATGTCTTAATGCTTGAAATCGAAAGATGGTTTTTGTATTTTCCGTCTGTGGTTTCAAAATATCTGAAGTCTTATCATGCAAGCAGTGATGATTATTGTACTCTCGAGGTGAGTTCTACCTTTCGGCAAAAAACAATTTCCCTCTTTTGTTCTACCTCAGGATTTCATATGATGGATGATATAGATCACATAGTTCACAAGTCCCGAGCGATGAGATGGTGAAATCATTTTAAAATTTCACCCATGGAAATAACGGGAGTAAAATTTTCCTAAATCATGATTAAACGTCAACGGGTTTTTACGCCTTGACATTCACTAAATCCAAAAGTTTATTTTCGTAACCCCGATAGCCGAAACCATGAGCTCCTTATTTTAGTAACCCGTGCCAAGGTTAAGGGTAAAAGATAAGCCATGGTTAAGTTCTGTCGGCAACTCGCCACTCAACATTTTCTCTTTAAAAAGTTACACTATCTAAGCCTCGACTCGCGAAGTCACGATAAGGTTATGAACATAATTAATTAAAGACTTAATCTGAGTTTATCTTCCCATTTAATTAAAACATATTATCACGATCTCGCGGTTTCGCATCTCGACATGAAAACTTCCCGGAAACTTACCTTCGGAGCTCCGAGTCGCGATATGGAGAATATACATAATTACGTAATTAATTAAGCACCTAATCACGATTATGTTTTTATTGACCAAAATCAATCATCGTAGTTTCGGGGGTTAGAGGTTCAAAAGGTTAAAGAAAAATTCCCGATACAACTAGTACCGAAAGATTAATTAACGTTGGTAAAACCAGATTAATTAAGCTCAATCAATATATCTCGTATTTTGATGCTTGCATGATTTACAAGGTAGTCTTATTTCTTCCATACGCCAAATGACATTTCAAACCGCCAAAATTTATGGCATTAATTAGAAATAAGGCGAATCGACATATAAAGATTGGGTTTTTATGGCTAAATTTATTTCTAAACATGATTTGACAGATCTCTTCTAAAAAGTACCAAATTTTCGAATATATATAGAACTGTTATTCACTATAACAAATGCATTTCTATATTACACAGAGCACACTCTCTCAACTAGCTAACTTCTGTATGTATACGTATTTTTATCACAGAAGAGCTAAAGCAGGATCTCCAGTCATGGCCCCTCGAAAAGCATCCAAAGCCAGTTTTGAGGTTTCAGGACAAGGTGGAAAACATCGCTGATACTTCACCTCGAAGTGTTGACTCGGTCCCGAACTGGTTGTTCGTTTTTGATGTTCTGCAGGCTGACTTAGTGGTTTATTCCGATGATTCTAGCGACAATGAAAAAGACAACATAACCACCAAGTAGAAGATCGTCACTCAATCGGGAATGCATAAAGTAGTCGCCAGGCCACGACTACTGCCATATTATGATATGGTCCGATGTTCATTAGACAATGTGGACATACCAACCACAACCATCATGAATGAGAAGAAGGTCACCATCGGGACTTTCAGGCCTGAACATCTGCAAGCCATGTATAAGTTGCCCACAACGTCCGACTTTACATATGGTGCCGAATTCTTGGACGAGTTCAAATAGAAGGAATGTGTGTAGTATGATAAAACCATGTCTAGCTTAATAAAAGATTGGGTTTTGCACCCTGTGAAGTTCAGGGCAGACAGTCATGGTATATATTCAATAGCTTCCTTAAAACCACAGTACAAGTATGTAGCTATGATGACATGCAAATTATACGAGAGAGAAGACACCTCACATTTATTTTTTCAATGGGTGCCTCTAATATTTCGAGTCGCCGAAGGCTGTTCATTTGACTGGGTGAAAATGCTATCTGATAGCTTGACCAGTTGGGTTACGGAGTATCGAGTGTAGAAAGAGAGAGGAAGAATGTCTTCATTTTTTATGTCCGCATACATTATGGATGTCATGTGATTTCTAACACCAGTTCCCTTAATGAGCTAGAGTTGGACTCCAGCAAAGGACGAGCCCATCCACGACTATCATGAGAAATTGTGGGAAAACAAAGCAACATATTTCGTATATGAAATATTCAACTGGGTGATGGTACTGTTGCATGTCACTATTTTCGGCCACCTGCCACCCAGGATCTCAGATAGTATAGTGAAAAATTTGAGCAGCATAGCTGACTGGTATGTAAAAGTTGAATTCTCATATCTCAGAGTTTTCGGGGCTTCTGTTCCCCCACATGCATTGCCATTGGTCATTCCCGACAAGCTGGCTTGTCGTGAGGTTTCTAGACAAATAGTGATCGGTGGTATAAGCAAGGAGCTTAAGGGATACTCAAAAAAGGTATGGCCACCTTTTCCTGTTCATTTAGATTGATATTCTTTATTAGATTTTGGGCATGCTAAAGCTAAGGCAGCAACCCTGGAGGACCTAAATTTGGTCCTTATTGAATACAAGAAGCACGATCCGCAAAGGGTCATGAGTAATCATTTGGCCAGTTGCGGGCTTAAGAGATTTGAGCACGAAAATTCATCCTCGGATGACATTTTCCGAGGCGCTTGATCTTATGTCGAGATTTTAGCTCAGATACAAACATTGGCACCTAAAGAGAGGGCCGACGTTTTGAAATTCCAAGAACATAGACGTAGTTGTCTTCCCGCAGTATTATGGGTTGAGAGTCTGAGGATAGTGGAGGTGAAACAAAAATATGCCAAAGGCTCCAAGGATGCGACTCCCGATCAGGAAAAACACCAGGACGAGGGAGAGAAAACTAAGAGTCCGAAAGCAGAGATAAATACTCCTGACCAACCGAAGAAGCAGAGTCCGGTTACTACTCTGGGACAATCAGTGAAACAAATTAGGGATCCTATCACATCAGTTACTCCCTTGCAGTCAACTTAGGGAAATATTGACGCAGGGTGGATCTTCAATGAAGAGTTGAGGCCTATAAGGGTGGAAGAGCTCCCTCCAAATGAGTTCTTCTTCGATAAGAAGAGAAAGGTAGTGGTAAAGAGAGAATTCTATCAGGAAGGGGAATTGACAATTAAGAAATACAAAGTTATGACTGATGGGAAGGACAAGAAAACCAAACAGTTTGCAACAGAAATAGCTGGGACATTAGGTGCATATGCCACAGCGAACCAATTTTCAGTCGGGGTTTTGAAAAACCAGCTTAAACAAAAAAATTGCCTCATCAAGACCCTAGAAGCCAGACTAGCCACAACAACAAAGACTACCAAAGACCAAGTGAGTGTAGGTATAGAGCAAGCAAGGTTGGCCGATAAAGGTGAGATAGAGCTGCTCAAGACTAAGCTTGAACAAGCACAACTGGTGGTTCGGGACGGTCAGATGCAAGTGAGCCATCAAAAAGATTTGATCGAACAACTACAGGCTAGGGTGGAAATCTCTGAGAGAAAAGTAATAAATATCGGGATGTTCCAATCCCAGGTGATGGAGATTCGGAGCAGAGACTCTGTGGCCCAACGAAATTTACTCACCAAGGTAGAGGTGATTCGGGACAACCATTTGTTGGTTAATCAAGTTCTGGAGAATTTATCAGCTAGGGAAAGAGAAGTTGGAGCAGCATGGGTCTCCTTTCAAGAGGCTTTGATAGCCACAAACAACAAAGATTTGGGAAGTGCTCCCAGGTTCACCATTTCGGAGCAGAGGAAACATTCTATTGAAGGAATGGGAGCATAGCATCTCAAAAGGCAAGCTGCAAGCCAAGAGGGTAACAAAATCCTTAGAATAGGCTTTTATCTCTATAGATGGTAATCTGCTAGGCATTGATAGCAGAGGTAACGTCGAGACATTGATTCAGATGAATATGGAAAAAATCTCACTCGATTTAAATGAAAAAAAGGAAAGAGATTCGGTCGAGATCTCCCAAGTGACTATGGCAGACATAGTCCAAATAGACAAATGTATGATTAAAGCAAGCGCGTAATTATGCGCTATCGACATCATAGACATACATATGGAAGATGGGTTGCCGCAATTAGCCCGAGATTGTTACTCTTTTGAAGCCAATTATCAAGCAGAACCGTCACGGTTGATATCTCGGCTGGTCGAAAGATGTGTCACCTGTACCGAGCACGCATGAGGACAAGCTTCTGGCACCAAGTAAAGACAGAGAAGAAGAAATGGAGTGATTTCTCTCCTCCCTATCATAACTGAAAATTTTGCAACGATTGAGATTCTATCTTATTGTAAAATTGTATAAATACACCATAGAAAGAAAGAAACCAGGCTAGACCTTTTTGTGTCAATTGTAACCGAGTTTTTACACTTTGAGAGTTAATAAAAAGCAAATCTGAAGATTCTCAATTCCGTCATGACTGTGTTATGAGTTTGTTTTCTTCTATCTCATATTTCGTTTCATTTCAGATTCTTATCTGATGAATGCTTCGCTATAATTTAGTACAACCTTTACTATAGCGAATGAATTTTGGTTTTCTATATTGTTTATTTTTTTTCCTCTGTACCAGCTATTAGTAGGCATAAGACCAGTCAACACTTTCAGAATTCTATATATATTTTATTCTTCATCGGGTTTTTTCCTTACATTTTTCTTCTTTTGTTTATACGTGAGATTCTCCCTTGATAGGAGCCTTACTCGACAGATATCTAAATGTTTTCTCCCACCTCATACATTTTATTAAAATATAACCCAGTTATGGGAAAGAGCCTTTGATTTTCACCCCGTTTTCATTCCTGAAACCGTAAACTCTCTTTTATACGACCGAATTGAGACAACACTTAAATTCTCCCTTTGAATTTTTCTTATTTAACTGTTCCTCCATGACAGTCCCTGTACCAAATCAACCCAATAACGAACCTGGATTATCAAATCAAACACACATTTCCTTAAACCTCTTCAATACTATTCTTAAAACAACCACTACCCAGGTTGAACTCGAGCGTTCATGGGCAGTGATTGAACAAGATATAAACATTCAGGAATAGTGGGAAGCTAGACAATGCCAACGCAGAAATCTTCCTTAGTTTCCCTTGCTGACGGTTGACATTTCTCTTTTCTCTACCCTTTACCCACTTTCAGATGCCTAGACACTGTACTTCTAAGACTTAAGTACAGAATCTGGAACAACATCTTTCTGGTGCCCTTACCGGGGACTGAAGTTACGAAATATTTTTCCCTGGGAAAACGACATTTGTTTTTCGTTGAAAGTGTTACCCTTTGATAGTGAAAAAAGAGTACACACCTTTTTTTAAGGCTTTCCAATTTTTCACTTGGCGACTCCACAAATAATAAACTGGCATCCGGTCGAAGGAATACCAGAGAAAACCTAGATGGTAAGCAGATTACACCCGTTAAGGATCCCGAGAAGATTCTAAAGTTGAGAGGCTCTCTTAAGCCAACCACTGCAGTCTATAAGATTAAACACCCACAACTGAAGACTAAGAGTTCTTTAGAGCCTTCAACTTCACATAGTCCTCTTTTTGATATGAAATATCTAACGTCAAACTGCTCCGAAGTTAGGAGTGAGATTCATCTGACAACCCCCTTAGTACACAAAGGAAAGGGCCCTTTTGAAAGTTTGTCAGTAGTTGACATACCATATTTTTTTCAGTTAAATTTCCCGACCTCGCCTAATCCCGAAGAGTGTGTTACACACTCGGTTTCCACACCCGCCGGTTCTCCTGATTTCGTCTCTTGCAAATCTGAGGAATCAAGCCCTCACATTCCTTATCATTCACCATCGGATTTTCTTCTTCACGAAGAAAATAAAGATCCACTTTTAATTTTCTGAAACCCCCTTTACGACTTTCCGCTAATAACAATGGCAGCCGCCAGAGGAGGAGGTGGAGGATTTATCAGAGGAGGAGGAGGAGGAGCCCCTGTAGGAGGAGTTGGAGGCCAAGGGCCTACCTCCCCTCCTAGAGTGTTTGCGAAAGTTTCAGCAAGATATGATCCCTTGGTATTGCCCGTTCCTCTACACGACCTTCCCAAAAATTACATAAAAAATTTGCCAAAATTTACTGGGGAAGGAGATTTGACCGCAGCTGAACACATTAATTTCTTTGATCAATTCGCAGACATCCTGGGTATCAAACATGAGGACGTATATTCGAGGCTTTTTCTCCAAACCTTCGAAGGCCAGGTCATAACTTGGTTTCAGAGCCTACCTGCAGCATCTATCTTGTCTTATGACACCTTGGAAGATGCTTTCCTCAGACAATGGGGCGAGGGAAAAGACCACCTATATTATTTAACCAAATTTGGGTCTTTAAGAAAGAGGAATTCAGAAACGGTCATGGAGTTTATCCAAAGATTCAACAAACTGTATAACAAATCCCAGCCGAGGTTAAAGCGTCCCAACCCGCGGCCAAAGTAACTTTCACAGGGGCTTTCGAACCGGATTTTGCACTCCTTTTGCGAGAAAGAAGGGGAGCCACCCTAAATCGAATGCAGGACGATGCTGTAGAAATTGAGTCTAATATGATGGCTTCTGGTAAGCTTAAAGCTAAAGTAGAAACGGGAAACCGAGAAACTAATTGATTTAGAGAACAAGCAGGTCCATCAGGTTCTAATAGATCCACAGATGGCAGGGTGGATGATACGGCCAGAGTAATTAAATAGATGTCTAATAAAATATCTAGAATGGAGCTTGAATAGGCCAAAGCTGATTCTTTCCCCAAAATGGATTTTAAGAGGAACCCCAACCCCCCAAACCAGCAAAGACAAATAAAAAACAAAGATAAAAAAATACAAGCTCCCCTAAAGAGTGAACATTTTATAGGAGCGAACGATCTCCAAGATTTCGGAGATTCGGATAATGATGTCACGAACTTCGGTAATGACTGCACACAACTGTATCTGACTAGAGAAGATTATGAGAAATCTCTAAGCACTCAACAACCGTCGGTTAAGGGTGAATAAAGTGATCATACAGACCTTTGTGGCTCTCAACAAGAAACTGAAATGATAATGGTTGAGATCCAACCTAAGTACAACTTAAGATCTAAGAGTAAGCCCATCTCAACTACTCAACCCAAGAAAATCCTCCAAAGAGGTCAAAGTTATGAGCCTACTCTGAAAGAGACCCTATCACTCAACAGTAAAATGAAAGTAGTAAGCACACAAGAGTCCGAAGTGGGAAAAGTTGAGACCCAAGCACAAGGAACCGAAGCGGCTAATAAAATTACGCCTTCAACCAAGACAATGAGTAGTAAAGAGGTCCAAACGATTAAGTCAAAAAGGAAATATTTGGAAGTCTCAGCTAAAGAAACAAACAAGGTGAGCAGAGTCTTCAGTTTTGAAAACGAGATAAGTAAAATTAAGATACCAATCCCTCTGGTAGAATTAGCAAAAAACCCCATTTATCGGAAGCAGATTACCAAAGTGATGGGTGTCTCAGAGCTAGAAAGCCAGTCTGATGTTTTAAACCTGGAGGATGACAAACCTAACATCACTTTTGGTCCACATTTTGAAGGGGCCAAAGACACTATTGCTCCCTTTTATATCACTTTAAATGTATATGATCAATTGCTACATAATTGCATGTTAGACTTTGGAGCCTCCCATAACGTTATGCCTAAGATTATTATGGACAAATTGGGTCTCCAGATCACTAGACCTTATGGAGATATTTATGCTTTTGACTCAAGAAGGTTTAAGTGTATGGGAATGATAAAGGACTTAGTAGTTACCCTGGCACAGGTCCTGGTTAAGAGTATCCTGATGGATGTGGTTATTGCAGATATTCCTCCTAAGTATGGCTTATTGTTGTCTAGGTCATGGGAAGCCAAGCTGGGGGGTTCTCTTCAGTTGGATATGACGTTCGCCAAAATTCCTATGTTTGGTGGTCAATTTACTTGGTTGTACAGAGAAACGAGATTAGCATATACGGTAAGCGACCCTCAAAACCCGAACAATTTCCCTATTTATATTGCGGATCAAGATTTAGGAAATTGTATCTTATATTTTGATGATGGTTTAGATGGTTTTCCGGAGGAAAACGATATAGAGAAAGAAGAGTCAAGTTACATGACAGAGGATCTGTGTAGCACCGGTGTCTGGAAAATGTATTTTGACGGTGCCTCATCTTGTGAAGGGGTTGGTGCAAGAGTGCTTTTAGTGGCTCCCAAAGGAAAGTTCATGGTTCCTTTTTCCTATAGACTGCAATGGGATATAGATTATACTAACAACGTATGTGAATACAAAGCATTGGTCTTAGGATTAGAGGCTGCCAAGAAGCTAAAGATAAATAACATAGAGGTATATGGAGATGCAGAGTTAATAGTCAAACAAATAAATCGACAGTACCAAGCCAAGCATCCAAGATTAAGATCATACAGGAATTGTGCCTGGGATCTGATGGAAATTTTTTTCTTGTCCGTAAATTTCCACTTCATCCCGCGCACAGAGAACTTGCATGCTGATGCATTGGCTAAAGCAGCTTCAACCTTCTCTCTTCCCATGACTTTCAAATTGAAGTATCACATAGAAATCAAACATAGACCATCTATACTAGACAATATCTAGCACTGGCAGGTTTTTGAGGATGATGAACAAATTAAGAAGTTTCTTGAAGCAGTAGGCGAATTTTCCGAAACACATGCAGACCAAGAAAATCAAAATGATCCGATAGGGATCATGCAAGAAGGGGAGGATCCTAAATCTTTCCAAGACAAAATCTCAGATCATCATATGCTAGTCCTTAAAAACAACCAGATTCTGAAAGGATTGATTCATTTAGAAAGACTTTTTGATCAAAATGACATACCTATAAAATCCACCTTACAACCCCAACTAGAAGAAGTGGAGGACTATGATATAGGAACCAAAGAAGAATCCAGGATGGTAAAAATATCAAAGTTCCTCCCTCTCGAAGTAAAACGTAAATATTACTCAGACAGTACAAGGATGTTTTTGCCTAGTCTTATGATGACTTAAGGACTTACGACACTTCTGTAATTGATCACAAGATACCTCTAAAGCCTGGGGTCAAACCATTTAGGAAAAATCTTAGACAGATCAACCCCATGTTTTTACCTGTGATCGAAAAAGAAGTTAAGAAACTTTTAGACGCGAAAATAATAGTACCTCTGAGATATTCGGACTGGGTAGCAAACCTGGTCCCGGTCAGGAAGAAGAGTGGGGAAATCAGACTGTGTGTGGATTTCAGAAATCTAAATAAGTCGTCTCTCAAGGAAAAATATCCGCGGCCCAAAATGGACCATGTGTTAGAAAAGGTAGTTGGATCCAACCAAATTTCTATGATTGATGGGTTCTCTGGTTATAATCAAATCGCCATGAATGAACAAGATAGAGAAAAAACCGCTTTCACCACACCATGGGGTACGTTCATATATGACGGAATGCCTTTTGGTTTGATGAATGCAGGGGCCACGTTCCAGCATGCTATGGACATCGCTTTCATAGGATAAAGTGATAAGTTCGTAGTCATTTATCTCGACGATTTGACGGTTTTCTCTAAAACCGATGAAGAACACTTGATACATCTCAAACAAACTTTTGAAAAATGTCGTAGGTTTGGTCTATCTTTAAGTCCAAAGAAATCACATTTCGCCACGCGGGAAGATAAGCTTTTGGGTCATATCATATCTAGGGATGGAATCAAGATTGCTCCTAAGAGCATTGAAGCAATAGATACTATAAATATTCCCAAAAATGTAAAAGAGATTCAATATTTCTTAGGAAGAATAATTTTTTTACGAAGATTTATCCCGAATTTCGCTGAGATTGTAAAACTGATCACAGATATGTTGAAGAAGGACAACAAAGTAAAATGGACAATCGAGGCCAAAGCATCATTCACGCATATTAAGAAAGTCATAAGCGAGGCACTTGTGTTAGCAAGCCCAGACTATCTAAAAGATTTACTGATTTTCTCATTTGCCTCCGAACACACTATTGCCGCGGTGCTCCTACAAAAGAATGAAAAAGGTTTTGAACAACCGATCACTTTTTCTAGCAAGAGCCTTAGAGACGTAGAACTGAAGTATGATATAATAGAAAAACAAGCGTACACCATGGTAAAAGCATTAAAATCATTCAGAACGTATGTACTACACTCCAAGATAATTGCATCAGTACCTACCAGTTCGGTGAAAGATATTTTGGTACAACCAGATAGCGATGGAAAAAGAGGGCGATGGCTCGCCAAAATCCAAGAATTTGATCTGGAAGTCAAACCAACCAAATTGATAAAAGGACAAGGCCTGGCCAAACTCTTAGCTGAGTCAAATTTCAGAGCCATAGGTATCAATTGCCTACAGGAAGGTGATGAAGACATAAACCTAAACGAGTTGGATGAGCAAACAAGCCCAAACAAGATCGAAGAGAAGTTCATATCATCAGGCTGGTACAGAGACATAGTATCAAACCTGCTAACTCTAAAATGCCCAAATGAGATATAACCATCAAAAGCTAGGACTTTAAAACTTCATGCGGTTAAATATTGTATCACTGAAAGTCAGCTATATTGGAAAGATCCACTCGGATTCCTGTTAGTCTGTTTAGTCTAATCGGAAACTCAGCGGGTTATAGACGAATTTCATGAGGGAGTCTGTGGGGGGCATCACGCTTGGAGAGCTACAACTTACAAGATTTTGAGGGCTGGGTACTACTGGCCAATTTTTTGTTCGGACGTCAATGCCAAAGTCCGAGCATGCAACCCTTGTCAACTATTTGCAGGTAAACAGAAGCTCCCAACACTGCCTTTAGTCCCAGTCAAAGCTGAAGCCCCATTTCAGTAATGGGGTCTAGACTTCATAGGCGAGATTAATCCCCATTCTAGTTCTCAACACAAGTGGATCTTAACCACAACAGATTATTTTACTAAATGGGTGGAAGCCATTCCAACCAAAAGGGAAATAGACTCGGTGGTAATCGATTTCTTAGAAGACAATATTTTGTCTAGATTTGGTTGCCCCCGAAAGATAGTTACTGACAATGCCCAAGCCTTTAAATCCATGGCTATGATCATCTTCTGTCAGAATATAACATTGTTCTTGGCCATTCCACAACATATTACGCCTAGGGAAATGGATTGGCCGAGTCATCTAACAAGAGCCTGGTAAATATAATCAAGAAAGTATTGGATGAAAACAAAAGGTCTTGGCACATGCACTTAAAATACACATTGTGGGTGAATCGTATAAGCACAAAAAGGTCTATCGGCATTTCACCTTTTCAGATGGTATATGGGACAGATGTTGTGTTACCTATAAACCTAGCGCTTCCAGTGATGAATTTATGGCAAGATCAAAATGAAGAACCCAATCATGTCACCAGGAGGATAATTCAACTGATTGAGGTTCAATAGCATAGAGTTGAAGTAGATGAAAAGATGCAGAAGTACCAAGATGACATGAAGGCATTATTCGACCGCAGAGCAAAGGACAAATATTTCCTCCCAGGTGATTTAGTATTAAGGTGGGATGCAAGAAGGGAAGAAGCAACAAAACATAGTAAATTTGACCACCTCTAGTATGGGCCATTCAGAGTCTCGGCTCTGGAAGGAAAAAATTCTTTCCTACTGGAAAATATAGACGGTGAAATCCTCAACGCCCATGTCAATGGGAGTTATCTCAAGCATTATATGACATAACAATCGCCTAAAAAAAATAAAAAATAAATAAATAAAAAAAGAGAAATTTTGTATACTTATATATATATATATTGTATACATATATATATTTTTCATTTAAACAGTGCTCTTGATTTTCTTTTTTCTTTCATGAACTTTCGACACCTTTCAGATAGCCCCGATAATCTTCGTATTTGCCTCTTACAGGATTCCAGTTGCATACAAAACAAGCAGGAGAAGTAAATTGAAAGTTGATGTCAGAAATAAATCGGCTTAAACAAGTGATACCCAAGAAATTTGATATTGTGCAAAGAAATTGAAATGAAAAGGTAAATATGAGATTTCCTAAAAGACATATTCTAAAAGACTATTAAAGAAAACCGAGGTAACCTCATTCAAACAGCAACATCAGCTGAACTGATAAATAACAGAGTTGTTTCTTGGTTTAATCATCTATGAAAAATTAAGACAAATTAAACGATTCACCCAATTTAAAAGCGGTAAGTCAAAGTAAAGTATCCCCGAAAAAGATCTACAAGAGTCAGTTTTGAACTTTTTGACCCCTGTATTCTCAGTTCGTAAGTCACTATCTGTCACCCTTTTATATCTACGGCTTTACCTTTTAAAAAAGTCAGTATCTTTCCGTTTCTCATAAGACGGGATAAGAGTTTTCGTTTCAACCTTGTGAGCTTCAAAGCAGATTGTGGAAAGAAGGCGGGTCTTCACAACTCCCTGATCCCCTGCTAAGTGAAGAGACACTTAAAGTTATCTTAACTCTCCTAGGTTCTTCAACAATATCGGAGGATTGAGGCTTGCTCAAATAGAATGCCCTAAAAAAATTATTTTCCCTTTTTTCCCCTGAGAATGAAGGCGTTGTGAAGGTTAAGGGAAGGTTTGTACCAAGTAATCAAAGTAAGTTGATAGACCTATAATGCAAAATATTACACAGATATCAGCCCTGATACAAACTGATTGCCCCCATCTTCGCGCTCTAAAAAGAAAATTATAAGACAGGTGGTGAAAGGAAATTCATAAATGATTGCCCCCATCTAGTCCAAGAGACGATGAAAGGAAATTCAGAAATGATTGCCCTCATCTCAGCATTTAAATGCATAAATATATTCCGAAGTGGTGAAAGGAAATTCAGTAAAAGGGGCCAGATAACTTCACCAGGGTACTGAACAGGCTCGCTAGCAGTGAAGCAATATCTGAGATATCTGTAAGGCTATTATACATGAATATCACTCTACTCTGGTAACCAATTCTTTTTAAAAACCTGATCTACATCCCAAGTTCGGATGAGACTCCCTAATTAAAAACATATAATCTTGTTCTTTTGATGCAAGATGATAGCCACAAGATCTGTTGGGTCTCCTAGAACTGTTTTGATTATCTTAAGGCAGACCTGAATTTAGTAACGGGAAAGGGAAGGTCGTGAAAGGGACTACAGATAAATTTAAAAAGAGTATCTGAGTTTGAAAATCTTTTCAAGGTAGAAAACGAAGTCTCCTTCCCCTTCAGTACCCTATTCTCAGGAACCTTTTCACCTGATTGAAACTATTGACTCAATTTACCCAATATTGGCACGTGGTCTACTGTTCTTCCCATCTTACAAGAAAACGGGATCACTAGTAGGAGCCTATGTTGGAGCCACCTTCATTTTTTCTAGCCTGTCTCAAATTTCATGTCTTAATGCTTGAAATCGAAAGATGGTTTTCGTATTTTTTGTCTATGGTTTCAAAATCTCTGAAGTCTTATCACGCAAGCAACGATGATTATTGTACTCTCGAGGTGAGTTCTACCTTTCGGCAAAAAAAAAAATCCCCCTTTTATTCTACCTCCGAATTTCTTATGATGGATAATATAGATCACATAGTTCATAAATCCTAAGTGACGAGACGACTAAATCGCTTTAAAATTTCACCCAGGGCAGTAGCGGGAGTAAAATTTTCCTAAATCATGATTAAACGTCATCGGGTTTTTGTGCCTCGGCGTTCACTAAATCCAAAAGTTTATTGTCGTAACCCCAATAGCCGAAACCACGAGATCCTTATTTTAGTAACCCATGTCAAGGTTAAGGGTAAAAGATAATCCATGGTTAAGTTCTGTCGGCAACTCACCAATCGACATTTTCTCTTTAAAAAGTTACACTATCTAAGCCCCGACTCACGAATTTATGATAAGGTTATGAACATAATTAATTAAAGACTTAATCTGAGTTCATCTTCCCTTTTAATTAAAACGTATTATCGCGATCTCGCAGTTTCGCAGCTCGGCATGCAAACTTCCCAGAAACTTACCTTCGGAGCTCCGAGTTGCGATATGGAAAATATAAATAATTACGTAATTAATTAAGCGCCTAATCACAATTACGTTTTTATTGACCAAAATCAATCATCGCAGTTTCGGGGGCTAGAGGTTCAAAAGGTTAAAGCAAAATTCCTGATACAACGAGTACCGAAAGATTAATTAACGTTGGTAAAACCGGATTAATTAAGCTAAATCAATATATCTCATGTTTTGATGCTTGCACAATTTACGAGGTAGCCTTATTTCTTCCATATGCCAACTGACATTTCAAACTGCCAAAATTTATGGCATTAATTAGAAATCAGGCGAATCGACATATAAAGATTGACTTTTTATGTCTAAATTTATTTCTAAACATGATTTGACAGATCTCTTCTAAAAAGTACCAAGTTTTTGAATATATATAGAACTGTTATTCATTATAACAAATGCATTTCTCTATTACACAGAGCAAAATTTATCGGCGAGCTAACTTCTATATGTATATGTATTTTTATTGCAGAAGAGCTAAAGCAGGATCTCCAGTCATGTCCCTGCGAAAAGCATCCAAAGCCAGTGTTGAGGTTTCGGGATAAGGTTCGGACAACGTCGCTGATACTTCACCTAGAAGTATTGACTCAGCCCCGAACTAGTCGTTCATTTCTGATGTTCTGCAGGTCGAATTAGTGGATTATTCTGATGATTCCAGTGACAATGAAAAAGATGACATAACCACCAAGTATAATATCGTCATTCAATCGGGAATGCATAAAGTAGCAGCCAGGCCACGACTACTGCCATATTATGATATGGTCCGATGGGCATTAGCCCATGTGGACATACCAACCAGAACCATCATGAATGAGTAGAAGGTCACCATCGGGACTTTCCGGCCTGAACATCTGCAAGCCATGTATAAGTTGCCCACAGCGTCCGACTTTACATATGGTGCCAAATTCTTGGATGAGTTCAAACAGAAGGAATGTGTGCAGTATGATAAAACCATGTCTAGCTTAATAAAATAATGGGTTTTGCACCCTACGAAGTTCAGGGAAAACAGTCATGGTATATATTCAATAGCTTCCTTAGAACCGCAGTACAAGTATGTAGCTATGATGACATGCAAATTATACAGGAGAGAGGACACCTCACATTTATTTCTTCAATGGGTGCCTCTAATATTTCAAGTCGCCAAAGGCTGTTCCTTCGACTGGGGAAAAATGTTGTCCAATAGCTTAACCAGTTGGGTTACGGAGTATCGAGTACAGAAAGAGAGAGGAAAAAATTCTTTATTTTTTATGTCTGCATACATTATGGATGTCGTGTGCTTTCTAACACCATTTCCCTTAATGAGATGGAGTTGGAATCCAGCAGAGGACGAGCCCATCCACGACTATCATGCGAAATTGTGGGAAAACAAAGCAACAGATTTCGTATATGAAATCTTCAACTGGGTGATGGTACCGCTGCATGTCACTATTTTCGGCCACCCGCCACCCAGGATATCGGATAGTATAGTGATGAATTTGAGTAGCATAGCTGACTGGTATGTAGAAGCCGAATTCTCATATCTTAGAGTTTTTGGGGCTTCTATTCCCCTGCATGCATTTCCATTTTTCATTCCTGACAAGCTGGCTTGTCATGAGGTTACGAGACAAACAGTGATCGATGGTATAAGCAAGGAGCTTAAGGGATACTCAAAAAATGTATGGCCACCTTTTCTTGTTCATTTAGATTCATATTCTTTATTAGCTTTCAGGCATGCTAAAGCTAAGGCAGCAGCCCTGGAAGACCTAAAGTTGGTCCTTATTGAATACAAGAAGCACAATCCGCAAAGGTTCGTGAGTAATCATTTGGCCAATTGCGGGCTTAAGAGATTTCAGCATGAAAATTCACCCTTAGATGACATTTTTCGAGGTGCACAATCTTATGCCAAGATTTTATCTCGGATACTAACATTGGCACCTGAAGAGAGGGCCGATGTTCTAAAATTCCAAGAACATAGACATAGTTGTCTTCGTGCAGTATTACGGGGTGAGATTCTGAGTACAATGGAGGTGAAAGAAAAAGACGCCAAAGGCTCCAAGGATGCGACTCCTGATCAGGAAAAACACAAGGACGAGGGAGAGAAAACTAAGAGTCCGAAAGCAGAGATAAAGACTCCTGACCCGCCGAAGAAGCAGAGTCCTGTTACTACTCTGGGACAATCAATGAAACAAATCGATGATCTTATCACATAAGTTACTCCCTTGCAATCAACTCAGGGAAATATTGACGCAGGGTGGATCTTCAATGAAGAGTTGAGGCCTATAAGGGTGGAAGAGCTCCCTCCAAATGAGTTCTTCTTCGATAAGAAGACAAAGGTAGTGGTAAAAGGAGAATTCTACCAGGAAGGGGAATTGACAATTAAGAAATACAAAGTTATGACTGATGGGAAGGACAAGAAAACCAAACAGTTTGCAACAGAAATAGCTGGGACATTAGGTGCATATGCCACAGCGAACCAATTTTCAGTCGGGGTTTTGAAAAACCAGCTTAAACAAAAAAATTGCCTCATCAAGACCCTAGAAGCCAGACTAGCCACAACAACAAAGACTGCCAAAGACCAAGTGAGTGTAGGTATAGAGCAAGCAAGGTTGGCCGATAAAGGTGAGATAGAGCTGCTCAAGACTAAGCTTGAACAAGAACAACTGGTGGTTCGGGACGGTCAGATGCAAGTGAGCCAGCAAAAAGATTTGATCGAATAGCTATAGGCTAGGGTGGAAATAACCAAGAGCAAAGTGATAAATATCGGGATGTTCCAATCCCAGTCGATGGAGATTCAGAGCAGAGTCTCTGCAGCCCAACAAAATTTACTCGCCAAGGTAGAGGTGATTCGGGACAATTGTTTGCTGGTTAATCAAGTTCTGGAGAATTTATCCACTATGGAAAGAGAAGATGGAGCAGCATGGGTCGCCTTTCAAGAGGCTGTGATAGCCACAAACAACAGGGATTCAGGAAGTGCTCCCAGGTTCACCATTTCAGAGTAGACCAGAGGAAACATTCTATTGAAATAATGGGAGCACAACATCTCAGAAGGCAAGCTGGAAGCCAAGAGGGTAACAAAATCCTTAGAAGAGGATTTTAGCTCTATAGATGGTAATCTTCTAGGCATTGATAGTGGAGGTAACGACGAGACATTGATTCAGATGAATATGGCAAAAATCTCACATGATTTAAATGAAAAAGAGGAAAGAGATTCAGCCGAGATCTCCCAAGTGACTATGGTGGACATAGTCCAAATAGACAAATGTATGATTAAACCAAGCGCGTAATTATGCACTATCGACATCATAGACAGACAGATGGAAGACAGGTTGCCGCAATTAGCCCGAGATTGTTACTCTTTTGAAGCCAATTGTCAAGCAGAACCGTCACGGCTGATATCTCGGCTGGTCGAAAGATGTGTCACCTGTAACAAGAAAGCACGAGGACAAGCTTCTGGCACCAAGTAAAGACAGAGAAGAAGAAATGGAACGATTGCTCTCCTCCCTATCATAACTAAAAATTTTGCAACGATTGAGATTCTATCTTATTGTAAAATTGTTTAAATACACCATAGAAAGAAAGAAACCAGGCTGGACCTTTTTGTGTCAATTGTAACAGAGTTTTTACACTTTGAGAGTTAATACAAAGCAAATCTGAAGATTCTCAATTCCGTCATGACTGTGTTATGAGTTTGTTTTCTTCTATCTCATATTTCGTTTCATTTCATATTCTTATCTGATGAATGCTTCGCTATAATTTAGTACAACCTCTACTATAGCGAATGAATTTTGGTTTTCTATATTGTTTACTGTTTTTCCTCTGTACCAGCTATCAACAGGTGTAAGACCAGTCAACGCTTTCATAATTCTATATATATTTTATGCTTCATTGGGTTATTTCCTTACATTTTTCTTCTTTTGTTTATACGTGAGATTATCCCTTGACAGGAGCCTTACTTGACAGACAACTAAATGTTTTCTCCCACCTCATACATTTTATTAAAATATAACCCAATTACGGGAAAGAGCCTTTGATTTGCACCCTGTTTTCATTCCTGAAACCGTAAACTCTCTTTTATACGACCGAATTGAGACAACACTTAAATTCTCCCTTTGAAGTTCTTATTTAACTATTCCTCCATGACTGTCCCTGTACCAACTCAGCCCAATATTGAACCCGAATTATCAAATCAAACACACATTGCCTTAAACCTCTTCGATACTATTCTTAAAACAACCACTACCCAGGTTGAACTTGAACATTCATGGGCAGCGATTGAACAGGATATAAAAATTCAACAACAGTGGGAAGCTAGACAATGCCAACGCAGAAATCTTCCTTAGTTTCCCTTGCCGAAGGTTGACGTTTCTCTTTTCTCTACCCTTTACCCACTTTCGGATGCCTAGAAACTGTACTTCTAAGCCTTAAGTACAGACTCTGGAACAACACCCACATTCATGAAATACCAAGGTGTAAATGAGATTCGGTAACTCTACCTTAAGTCCTTCATTTGATGTCGATCCCTTTTCTCTCACTCTCTCTCTGATTGCAAGCCTCCTCCCAAAGTTAACCTGCATTCACACATGAACAAACAAAAAGCTACGAACATGCATTTCATATACTAAATGTTGGGTTAGTGGTGACAATATCATAAAATAAACATTCAAATCGAACACATGATATGGAAGGATGGGAAAAGTATTCCTTTTTGTATTAATCTTCACAAGAGTAAAACTTACAATATGTGGTCAGCACTGCTCCACGAAACTGGCTCTGGGATCCTCTTCAACTATCCTCCAACTGCTTTGCTCTATACTTCTCTTTGGACAAGGATGGATAAAGGTTGGGACAAGGGGAATGCTCAATTGGGTATAGTCTCTTTACTATGATTTTTCTCCTCTTCAAATGGAACCCTTACCCCTTCTTTTATAGGCTAGAAGGAGTTAGGTATTTGATTGAATGACCGACCATGCATGGCCGAAAGGTTTAGTTAACTTTCCCAAAGTTGTGTGTCTTGTCAACAACTTTATTTTTTTCGTGCTTTTGTAGGTACACGTGGGCTATATTGGGGTAGCTAGCGTGTACACGTGTGCAGTAATGGAGCAGGGCGCGTGGGCCTTTATAAAGGGGGTTTTTAAGAAGAGTTGTTCAGTAGTGTTTTGGAAAAGAAGGATTCTCAGATGGCCTTATGCCAGGTAAGTATGTCTGGTGAAAATTAGGGATATAACAGATGCCCCCTAATGTGTGAGGTCATAAGAGCATCTAATGGACGAGATACATTATCATTCTTTATCAACATACCAAACCGGTGAGCCCAGGGACCAGAATTCGGGAGGTGCCATCTGCAAAATAAAAATTGTCTCACTGAGGCGGGCATACCCATGCTCGGGATGAAATAACATCATGGCTACCAATCAAATACACTATAGATCCATGTCATATAACTATATAAAGTGACTTCGCGAGCAATACACAACAGATCTACATCTCGATAAGGCCTCATGGCTGGAGATGAGGTCTTTAGAGCTCGAGAAACAACTTCAAAATATTCAAAACTCAGGTAGGAGTGTAATACGAGTGTACAAGTTGACTACCTAGAGGTCTTCGACGGCTCATCGATCATGGACTAGAGAATCTTTGATGATTAGACTGAAGGCTTCATTGATTTCGAACAAAGACTTGATTGGATTTTTTGTATGGCCGGGAATGAGGGCAAGAGACAAACTGTAGAGGGGCCAACTCAGGCTTGGTAAAAACTTCCCTTGGACAATAGCACGAAAAATGATGAGACTCAGGCAACATGGCATTGACATAAGTTCATGAGGCAGGAGGTGATGCAAACTCTCCATATGTTTGGAAGAATAACCGAACAAAGGAGGACACATCTCAATGTAGAGGGAATAGCTTCCTAAGGTCATATTAAATCCTAGGGCTTGATGGAAAAATGGAAGGATGTGCGTTATCCAAGGGCGACTCATTGTGCTGCCAATACAAAGAAAATACTTTTTCCTTCCTCTTTTTGGGGTATATATATTTATATATATTGTCTTTTTCAATAATTTTGGAAAGCTTGAAAATGAATAAAAGAATGATACGTTACAAAGGAGGAACGAGTGTCGCAAACATACTAGTTCTAAGCACAAGGACAAGACTAATGTTTAGAGCAAGGGCATTTGAAAAAATTCCTCCCAGGGCCAAAGGTGTCAAGATGCAAAGGAAAAGTGTTACCAAGCTTGCGTATAAGGCGTACTTTAGATGGTTCAGTTGAGAGTAACATGGAGCTGACATTAGGCCAAAGACGTGGGTATGAAAATGCGATTAATAAAACACACAATGGTAACATCCTTCGATGTAATTTTAACGAGCCTAGAGAAGGTAAGCTCGACGGTTTTTCATATTTAGAGAGTCTGAAAAAATGTAAAAGGAGACTCCGCTGTGGTACCTTTTTTGAAGGTAGTATAGTCGGTTCAAAAAAGGGGTAAATTAGTACTGAAAAGACATCTATTCAAAAACATTTTAACGAGTGTGATAAAGAAAAGATCACTCGACAATTTTTTCATTTTTAAGAAGTCTGAAAAAATATTAACTATGGACTCCATCAGGAATTTTCTTCTGGACCAGTTTAATGAGTGTGAAAGAATAAGGTCACTCGACAATCTTTTTAATTTTAAGGAGTTTGAAAAGAGCTTAACTATGGAATCCATGGGGTTCCTTTTTTGTAAATTTAGTCTCTCAGACCCAAAAAAGGGTTAAAATTATACCTGACAATACTCTTCTAGATAACCGAGGTTTCTAGAGTATACCTTTGTTCGTACAGTTGACCATCCAGATCGAAAAAGGTGTAAAATACCGCCAGACAGACATGTGTTCAAATTTCAGTTTAATGAGCATGAAGGGAAACAAGATAGCTTGACAATCTTTTCATGTTTAGAGGGTATCGAAAGGGCTTAAAAGAAAACCCTTCATTTTTTTCTTTTCTCGATTAATCCGGGCGAGATCGAAAAAATAAATGCAGTCTCGCTGAATGTTGCTTTTGGATTTCAAAGGGATCTTGAAATACAACAAATATTTCTCATGCTCGACACTTCGTGGGTCGATGCCTGGCATCGTCTCGGGGGAGTAGTCTACTCTGACAAAGAAATTTTCCATAACACTAGGGGTTTTAGAGATATCTATAGGAATCGTTTCAGCGATGGTTGCCATATTTCCTTCGGCGTAAACAATGCGTGTAGCCAAGGGGTTGATAAGATAAGACTTGCCTCTAGTCATAGTCAAAGTGAATTCCCCTGCCTCAAATCTTTGTGATTCTGGGAGGAAGTAAGATCTATGATGGAGATATTCCTAAGGTTTTTTCGGACTAGTTATTTCTTCGATAATCGCTTTGTTTGATGGCAAGACTAAGTCTAAAGTGTCAGTATCGGCAAGGGAACCTTGAGCCCAAGTAGGCTCTAGAATCATATGTAACTCTTGTGCGGGAGTCAGATTGGGGTCGGCGGAAGCTTGATGGAATGTAGAGTATGCAAAATTTTCCATGGACAAGGGCATGGCCATACTATGATGCCTTGTCCCTTCCATCGTGAGTGATGGGGAAGGAAGAGTCCGCAGATCGTTGAAGTAGGTTGTACGAAATGACGATACATGGAAAATCTCAACCTTGGGCTGATTGGATACAAACTTAACATCGTCTTAAGGGGGTGGGTAATCGAAATTACCCATCAAAGGTGGGCACAAACCAACCCCTACGTTAACGATGCCAGGTTGAGGGTTATCAATCATTGGGACCGTAGATGACCCCAGTGAAGGGTCAGGATGGGAGAAAGACAACTGATCAATGGTCATGATCCGACCCTCATGTGGAAACAACAAGACCTGAAAAACTGTAGCAACCACTACTTGCATGGCATAGGTACAACTCCTTCCTAACAATAGGTTGTAGTCGAGAGGTGCATTGGCCACTATAACTTCAACACACACTGTCTTCCCTCTTAACTGCATGGGGAAAGAAGGGATGATGGCATGTGGTCGGAATGAATGACCATCGAAAGTGGTAAGAAGAGTAGGTGACAGAGACAAAGCGGGCTAGCCAATGGCCTTCCAACACCCCAAAGACATTACACATGTCGAGGCACCCTCATCAACCACTGTGCAGAAAATATTCCAGGTAAAATTTTTTGTGGAGTAAGCCACTACTATCTGAAATGCTACGTGGTAAGGGAGATGAGGTTTTAAGTCAATCGTATCAAGCATGATTGTAACCGGGTTACAAGTCTTGGCATATCCTAAAGTGGCTAATAGAGCCTTTCTCTAGGAAGGGCAACTCTAGAGGATCTCCAAAGAAAACATCGTTCAATGTATCTTGAGTATCTTGAGCGGTCGAGCTCAATGTACCATTTTGCAACACTCCTAATGAGAGTACGTTGAAAAAGTCACAACTATACAGAGTCGTGTTTCAATGAATTAGATGAGCACCAAAGGTGAAAGGTAGTCACATGATCTCTTGGATCTTCGTCAGGTTTGGCCTCGAACTTGGGTATGTCTGAAGGCAACTTCATTGGCATAGGGGGCCAATGTGGATCGTGACAGATAGGGTCATTCAACAACCTTGTCAAGTTTGGAAAATGCAAGGTTTCCAGGAAAGGTAGTTTGGGTTGTTGGTGATAACCATGGAAAAAGGGGCCTGGAGTTTGACTGGCACTAGGTTGCCAGGAAAAGTTGGGTTGCTGGCCGGGGTTCTGGTAAAAACCATGGCCATGAGCAGCGTATGGATTTTGTGTTTGAGGAGACATAATCGGTTGATTCCCGAAATAGGACGTAGATGGTTGGGTGTGCATTACATTCAGAGGAATTTGGGAAGGGTTTCCCCATGCCGATCCCATGGGCATACGTATTGCACCTTGCCCAGGGTTCCATTGGTTGTGAAAAGAATTTCCCTAGATCGACATTCCTGATGAGGGAACTGATCCTTGCCAAGAATTCCAAGGTCCTGATGTAGAAGAAGTTCCTGGGTTTTCCCCTGTGTAGAAATAGTACCCTACATAGGATTAGGTTGGCCATAACCGCGGTTTCCCTCAGTCGGGAAAGCAGCTGATGAGAAAGCGTTGTTACCAAATGCACCAAACAAAGAAAATGGTGTCGACCTTATCGACATATTATGTGAAGGTGGTCCTTGAATCCCTACTCCAAATGAAATATGGTGTGTGTTTGGCCCGACGGATTGTTGGTGGGTACCACTGAGTGAAGGGGACAAAGGAGGTATATGAAATCCCTTGTAAGGGAAAGCATTAAAGGGATCTGAAGTTCCCCCCATGGGTCCTTGTAGAGGAGTGTTAGAGCTCCCTACCCCCAGACCTAAAGTCTGTAAAGTGAAGTAGGATAGTATAGGTCTTGTACCTGAGCTAGGCATTATGTATGAGAACGGAGGGCCTATAGCATTCTGTGTGAAAGGAGCAGTGGCCACCGCCAAAGATGGGATCGGACCACTTCTCGAGGTAGAGGCAGTCGAGACCATGGTGGCTTGGACCGACGACGGTGGGTTAAGAGGTGGAACACCCCCTGTGGTGATAGCCGTAGTGGGAATAGAAGAATTCCCAGAAGAAGTGGTAGCATTTGTTTCCATTGTTGCGTGTGACATTGTCTGGCACCCATAAGGATAAATCTGTATGATGTTGGGCACCAAAAGATCAGTGGTTGGAGTTTCGGGTAGATCGAGAGCTTTGTCTCCAAGGTCTGAAATAGTTGGTTCCTCCAGATGTTGGTCAGGCACAGTTTCATGTGATCTAGTCGCTTCAAAAGACCCTTGTTGGTCTAGCTTTCACCTTAGCGGTGGCGGGGGTGGGTCCAGTGTAACCAGTGGTAGGCTAAGAAGCCTTTGTGACCAGCGGAGCTCATGATCCTCCACTATGTGAGAAGATCAAAGACACACTAGGGCTTTCTATTCGTTCAAAAATAGTGCACACTAGAAAAAAGTCCCTATAAGATAAAACAAGAAAACACTATACTAGTTGGAAGAACAGTTACAACAACCAACACTAGAGCAACTTATCGGTGTAGGTGAAACTCGAACATGGAAGCACCCTCCATGTATACTCTACAAAGTGTGGACCAATTTCTGTCATAGGTACCACAGTATACCCCTGCAGTCACCTGTGTATGTCTCTAAAAAAGATAGGCAACTAGGTTGCCAGCACACGAACAGTCACCAGACAGGTACAGTCGACAGTCAGGTAGAACACAATGAGCAGGGTATCGATCTCGAAACCTGTCAATGGTATGGAAAGAAAGTGGTCTGAAAGACAATTGAGGACCTCAGATGGATTCGAGACCCACGAACCTCCGTGGAAAATGCAATCGACGGAATCCCAAGACAAACCCTCTATGTGTTCTCCACTATGATTGGTCCGGCTTTGGAGGGGTTATCTACGCTACCTTTCTGCAAGCGACCTTGTGTTTATCCCTTATATTAGAGGGGGGTCCTGGATAACTTTCATGATACTAGAATTTTAACAGTCCCTATCATAGACTCTTATGTATGTTTTGCAGCCTTGAAGAGTTTCCTCTCCAACCTAAATCAGGTCTCTAGCCTAGACTAATTGATGGACCCTACAAACATAAATTTTAGTTGATTTTAATTAATCATTTATTTTTTATGGCTTGTCTTAATTCAAAGGTTATGAAAGTGAAACTAATGATGTTTGAGAGACGAGAGAAAAATAAACAGAAAGATGGAAAAAAAATAACTTCTTCTTGACACAATTCTTAATCAACTTTTCAAACTAAAACATTTTCTAAGATCTTTGAACAACAAACTCAAAATAGTATTTCTCTCGAATATGAGCTACTTATTGTCCTAAGTAAACAACCAAGAACTTATAAAAGAAAAAAATTTCTTGGTTACTAATGCAAACCAACAACTAATTAACCAAACCAAGAAATAATTTTTTCTTTTTTTATTTAATGCCCACAAAGCAAAAAGGGAAAATGACGATAAGTAAAGACCAAGAAAACTTCTAGACTAAGCACAGATCGCAAAGAGTTACTGACAATAACACACAAACTGATGAAATCAGACTCTCACACTTGTCTAAAGACCCTATGAAAAGTTTTTTAATGAAAAATAAAGTTATTGTTGTGATCAAACCTAAGATGTTGACTGCTATGACAGAGACCAAAAACCCTGAGAGGTATAACTTTTGACAAGGAAAAGGATGACTGCCTCTCCTTGAACAAAAATTTTCTCAACAGGCACATAGCTGATAGTTCAATAGCTAGCATGTGCACATGAGCTGTAAAAGGTCAGAGCATGTGTACATGCATGCAAACCTTATGCAGGCCACGTGTACGTCTACAACTCTTCAAAAAAATGAAAATATAAGCAATCAAACACTGGCAGAGACCACTGGTATTGAGAACCAGAATATCTTGAAGAATCAGAAACTTACTTTGTTAGAAAATAAAAACAATCCAAGTAAAATTTCATAGAACAAAATCAATCTAAAGTGGTAACTAAGATTACAAACTGCAAAAACAGAGACTAGAATGAGTTTCAGAAAACCCCTGAGAAGGATCACTTCTAACAGGGAAGAGGATGACTACCCCTTTAATAAAAAAATTATGAACTTAAACACACTACTATCACTTCATCAGCTAGCGTGTCCACACAGGCTATATGAAGGTTGGGCATGCCTACATGCAGGCAGACCTTATATAAGCAGCATGTAATTCTGTGACTTACCGAAATGAGAATGTAGCCAGGCAAAGAAAGCATGGAATACTGCTATGGAAAACCAAAATCCCTACTAGCTTAGAGTTTTGCAGAAACTCTAAAAACAAGTAATGAAACAAACTTTTAAAAATACCCAAAAAAGACTCCCAGAAAACCCTAGAGATCTCCAGTATGCTCGCCAATTCTGTTGTGGGTGGGAATCCCTCCTACAGACTTAGCATTTAAGGGCTCTAATCATGCATGTAGAAAATGACCATTTCAAAGGCTTCTACTCTTTCCTATTCTCCCAACACAAAACCCCACATTCATGTAATACCAAGGTGTAAATGATATTCGGTAACTCTACCTTAAGTCCTCCATTTGATGTCGATTCCTTTTCTTTCACTCGCTCTTTGATTGCAAGCCTCCTCCCAAAGCTGACTTGCATTCACACATGAACAAACAAAAAGCTGCGAACATGCATTTCATATACTAATTGTTGGGTTAGTTGTGACAATATCATAAAATAAACATTCAACTTGAACACATGATATGGCGGGATAGGAAAAGTATTCCTTTTTGTATTAATCTTCACATGAGTAAAACTTACAATATGTGGTCGACACTGCTCCTCAAAACGGGTCCTGGGATCCTCTTCAACTATCCTCCAATTGATTTGCTCTATACTTCTCTTTGTACAAGGATGGATAAAGGTTGGGACAAGGGGAATGCTCAATTGGGTATAGTCTCTTTACTATGCTTTTTCTCCTCTTCAAATGGGACCCTTACCTCTTCTTTTATAGGCTAGAAGGAGCTAGGTATTCGGTCGAATGACTGACCATGCATGGCCGAAAGGTTTAGTTAACTTTCCCAAAGATGTGTGTTACATCAAAAACTTTCCTTTTTCCATGCTTTTGTAGTTACACACGGGTTGTATTGGGGAAACTAGAGTGTACATGTGTGAAGTAATGGAGCAGGGCGCATGGGCCTTTATAAAGGGGGTTTTTAAGAAGAGTTGTTCAGTAGTCTTTTGGAATAGAAGGAGTCTCAGATGACCTGATGCCAGGTAAGTATGTCTAGTGAAAATTAGGGTTATAACAGATGCCCCCTAATGTGTGAGGTTAGAAGAGCATCTGATGGCCAGGATACATTATAAATATTTATCAACGTACCAAACCAGTGAGCCCAAGGACTAGAATTTGGGAGGTGTCATCTACAAAATAAAAATTGTCTCACTGAGGTGGGCATACCCATGCTCGGGATGAAATAACATCATGGCTACCAATCAAATACATTGTAGATCCATGTCATATAACTATATAAATTTCATCTGTGAGCAATACACAATGGATCTACATATCAAAATAAAAAAGATATACATGTATAGTAACCATCTTCTAGAAGCTGATAAGGCCTGATCGCTGGAGATGAGGCCTTTAGAGCTTGAGAAACAACTTCAAAATCTTCAAAAATTGGGTAGGAGTGTAATATGAGTGTACAACTTCACTACCTAGAGGTCTTTGACGACTCATCGGTCATGGACTAGAGAATCTTTGATGATTAGACTAAAGGCTTCATTGATTTCGAACAAAGAATTTATTGGATTTTCGGGATGGTCGGGCATGAGGGAAAGAGACAAACTGCAGAGGGGCCGACTCAGGATTGGTAAAAACTTCCCTTGGACAATAGCATGACAAATGATGAGACTCAGGCAGCATGGCATTGGCATAAGTTCATGAGGCAGGAGGCAACACAAATTCTCCATATGTTTGGAAGAATAACCGAACAGAGGAGAACAAAACTCAATGTAGCGGGAACAACCTCCTAAGGTCATATTAAATCCCAAGGCTTGAAGAACAAATGATAGGATGTGCTTTATCCAAGGGCAGCTCATTGTGCTGCCAATACAAAGAAAATACTTTTCCCTTGCTCTTTTTGGGGTATTTTTTTTTTTTTCAATAATTTTGGAAAGCTTGAAAAAGAATA
This sequence comes from Picea glauca, assembly GCA_000966675.3. NCBI lineage: Eukaryota > Viridiplantae > Streptophyta > Pinopsida > Pinales > Pinaceae > Picea > Picea glauca. Next base: position 281,604 of record JZKD02S1981052.1, on the reverse strand, counting down.
AAAGAATGCTATGTTACAAAGGAGGAATGAGTGTCGCAAACATACTAGTTCTAGGTGCAAGGATAAGACTAATGTTCAAAGCAAGGACATTCGGAAAAAATCCTCATGGGGCCAAAGGTGTCAAGACGCAAAGGAAAAGTGCTACAAGGCTTGCGTATAAGGCATGCTTCAGATGGTTCAGTTGAGAGTAACATGGAGCTAGCATTATGCCAAATATGTGGGTATGAAAATGCGATTAATAAAACACACAATGGTAACATCCTTCGATGTAATTTTAATGAGCCTAGAGAAGGTAAGCCCGATGGTTTTTCATATTTAGAGAGTCTGAAAAAACATAAAAGGAGACTCTGCTGTGGTACCTTTTTCGAAGGTAGTCTAGTCAGTTCGAAAAAGGGGTAAATTAGAACTGAAAAGACATCTATTCAAAACCATTTTAATGAGTGTGATAAAGAAAAGATCACTTGACAATTTTTTCATTTTTAAGGAGTCTGAAAAAATCTTAACTATGGACTCCATCAGGAATGTTCTTCTAGACCAGCTTAACGAGTGTGAAAGAATAAGGTCACTCGACAATATTTTCAATTTTAGGGAGTCTGAAAAGATCTTAACTATGGACTCCATGGGGGTTCCTTTTTTGTAAATTTAGTCTCTCAGACCCAAAAAAGGGTTAAAATTATACCTGAGAATACTCTTCTAGATAACCGAGGTTTCTAGAGTATACCTTTGTTCGTATAGTTGACCATCTAGACCGAAAAATGGGTAAACTATCATTGGACATACATGCCTTCAAATTTCAGTTTAATGAGTGTGAAGGGAAACAAGATCGCTTGGCAATATTTTCATGTTTAGAGGGTCTAAAAAGGGCTTAAAAGAAGACCCATCATTGTTTTCTTTTCTTAGTTAATTTGGACGAGATCGAAAAATATAAATGTAGTCTCAACAAATGTTGCTTTTGGATTTCAAAGGGAGCTTGAAAGACAGCAAATATTGCTCGTGCTTGACACTTCATGGGTCGATGCCTGGCATCGTCTCGGGGGAGTAGTCTGCTCTGACAAAGACATTTTCCACGATGCCAGGGGTTCTGGAGATATCTATAGCAATCATTTTAGTGATGGTTACCATATTTCCTTCGGTGTAAACAACATGTGTAGCCAAGGGGTTGATAGGACAAGACTTGTCTCCAGTCATAGTCAAAGTGAATTCCCCTGCCTCAAATCTTCATGATTCTGGGAGGAAGTAAGATCTATGATGGATATCTTCCCAGGGCTTGTTCGGACTAGTCATTGCTTCGATAATCGCTTCATCTGATGGAAAGACTAAGTCTACAGAGTCAGTTTCGTCAAGGGAACCTTGAGCCCAAGTAGGCTATAGAATCATATGTAACTCTTGTGCGGGAGTCGAATCGGGGTCGACGGAAGCTTGCTGGACTGTAGAGTAAGAAACTTATGTCATGGACAAGGGCATGACCATAACATGATGCCTTGTCCCTTCCATCGTGAGTGATTGAGAAGGAAGAGTCCAAGGATCGTTGAAGTAGGTTGTACAAAATAATGATACTTGGAAAACCTCAACCTTAGGCTGATTGGATACAAACTTAACATCGCCTGAAGGAGGTGGGTAATCGAAAGGACCCATCAAAGGTGGGCACAAACCAACCCCTATGTTAACGATGTCGGGTTGAGGGTTATCAATCATTGGGACCATAGAGGCCCCCAATGAAGGGTCAGGACGGGAGAAATACAACTGATCAATGGTCACGATCCGACCCTCGTGTGGAATCAACAAGACCCAAAAATTTGTAGCGACCACTTCTTGCATGGAATAGGTCCAACTCCTTCCTAAAAAGAGATTGTAGTTGAGAGGCGCATCGACCACTTCAACTTCGACACACACAGTCTTCCCTCCTAACTGCACGGGGAAAGAAGGGATGATTCCATGTGGTCGTAATGAACAACCATCGAAAGTAGTAAGAAGAGTAGGTGACAGAGATAAAGTGGGCTTGCCAATGGCCTTCCAACATGCCAAAAACATTACGCATGTCGAGGCACCGACATCAACCACCGTGCGGAAAATATTCCAGGTAAAAGTTTTCGTGGAGTAAGCCACTACTATCTGAAATGCTACGTGGTAAGGGAGATGAGGTTTTAAGTTGGTCTTATCAAGAATGATTGTACTTGGGTTACAATTCTCGACAAATCCTAAAGCAACTAACAGAGCCTTTCTCTGGGAAGGGTAGCTCTAGAGGACCTCCAAAGAAGACATCACACAAGGGGTTTGAGACAAATCCTCCACCACAGAGTAATTTTGGGTGGCCCTTTCATTTGGGTTGTGAGAAGCTTTATTGAATGCACCTTTTGGGATATGTGTCATTGTTTCGCCCAACGTCTTCTCTATCCGGAGAGGAAAATATGGGATCTCAGCTCCTGTACCTTTGTCAGAGGTGCTCGGATTTTCATAGTCACGTGCTCTAGCGGATATATAGGCATCACCTTTCATCATATACACATTCGAGAATGAAGCATTATATGCAGACAAAGGGCGTCCTTGACTGCCCCCTTCCGTTCTCGTAGAGGCTTGAGTTAAGTTTTTCCCATGTTGGAATGGGTTTGTTAACACAGCTGGCTACTGCTATGATAATAATGTTTGGGCCTCCACAAGCCGAGGGCACTGGTGAGTTGGGTGGTATTCTGTGCACAGGTTACATGGATACTTCGACTTCTTATTTTTAGTGTTGCCCCTGCCAACATTATTAGTGGGTTTCTTATCCCCCTTACCATTCTTACATTTTTTCTTCTTTCCATCAGGCTGTTGGGTGGAATTTGGATTTGTCGATTGCACACTATGTACATCCGATGTTTGGATAGGGGGAGCAATCAGACCAGTGGTCTGGCTAGCTGTTGTGTGTTGTATAGATAGTTGTTGCAGTTGTTGCAGTTGTTTTGTCAGTTGTTCAGCGGGATTCGCTTGTGCTGAACCAACAATACCATCGACATTTGGTCCAACTCTCTGTCTGGTTTTATCAAGTATTTATCATGGCACATCCAACAAGATTTCGTATAGTAGACCAGACTGAGAATAAATCATCTCAAGTTGTTGAGCTCTCATGATGGAATCTTCTTCGGAAAACACTCCCGACGTTGCGACATATTTGGATAACTGTGGGACCAAAGACTTAAGGAACCACTCAAGCAGGAATGCTGGTGGGACTGGAACGTTAATCAAACTCTTCCAGCATCTCCATTCTAAGATGTGATCCGAGATATGGTTCGCCTTTGTCTGTTCAAAATTGGCTAGCAATTCTGTGCCAACGTCGTATCTCACAGTTAATTGGAAATGGTTTAGGAAAGCCATTGCCAATTCTCCAAAGGAAGAGTATCTTGAGCAATCGAGCTCAATGTACCATTTTGCAACACTCCCAATGAGAGTACATTTAAATAGTCACAACTATAGGGAGTCATATTTCAACGAATTAGATGAGCACCAAAGGTGAAAGGTAGTCACATGATCTCCTAGATCTTAGTTAGGTTTGTCCTCGAACTTTGGTATGTCCAAAGGCAACTTCATTGGCATAGGGGGCCAATGCGGATCATGACAGATAGGGTCATTCAACAACCTTGCCAAGTCTAGAAAATGCAAGGTTTCCAGGAAAATTATTTTGGGTTGTTGGTGATAACCATGGAAAAAGGGGCTTAGAGTTTGACTGGCACCAGGTTTCCAGGAAAAGTTGGGTTGTTGGTCGGGGTTCTGGTAAAAACCATGGCCATGAACAACATACGAATTTTGCATTTGAGGAGACATCATCGGCTGATTCCTGAAATAGGATGTAGATGGTTGGGTGTGCATTACATTCGAAGGAATTTGGGAAGGGTTTCCCCATGCCGATCCCATGGGCATAGGTACTACACCTTGCCCAGGGTTCCATTGGTTGCAAAAATAATTTCCCCAGATCGGCATTCCTGACTTGCCACATGGGTTTGAACTTTCCTGCCCCTAGCGGTTCTTTGGCTTGATCATATAAAAGGACCAAGTCACCCTCAACATACAACCGAGGATAGAAAGAATTATCATATTGGTCCTTGACATGTCTTTTATTCACTTCGATATCTGTAGAGGCATCTCAACATTTCTCGTCAAGGCTCTCTAGGTGTACGAGGAATCGCTCGAGATGGGAAGTGTCAGGGAGGAGCAAAACTGCCAATCAAAGAGAATGGATTTCCCATTCAATAGGTAAGATCAACTCCACACTGTGTACTAACTAGAAAGGAGAAAACATGGTGGCAGTCTTCACCAAGGTTCGGTATGCCCAAAGTGAGGGATAGAGAATAATATGTCAGTCATATTTGTTCTGCCTGAGAATTTTCTACAAAATGGTCTTGAGAGACTTGTTGACGAGCTCTACTTACCTGGGGGTAGTTGTTGATTAAGGTTCATTGTCACTGATGTTAACCCTTAAAGAAAGCCTCGTAGCACAAAGGTTGGGCAATGGACCAAAGATTTTTTGATGTAAATATGACTCATTATTCTCTTGTCATGGTTGATAATAAGTAGAAATGGATGAACTCCAAAGTGGTCCCCTTATGGTGAAATCCCTCACGGGAAGATGCTTTGCGGATAGAGTTATCCTATAAGTATGGTTAGAAAACCCATGCTTATTTCTAGAATAATGAGATGAACGCCAATAAATGTTTCAGCTAAACTATCCTAGATGGATATTTCTTTTCATTCCATTTCTGGTGGTATGTGTAACGTCACATAACTCCTCATGGTTAGAGATTTATGGCCATGAGAAGTTGGAGAACCTAGGTTTGGGTAATGGATGCAAGTTTGTTTGATGGATAACGGTATGAGTTTTGATATATTTTTAGGTAATACTATTATATATGGATAGTACATGTCATTCTATTTATAGTGGAATGTGGAACGTCACATAACTCCTCACGGTTTGAGAATTATGGGATTACAAAGTTGGAGGACCCTCATATGTCATCTAGAAGCCCCAAAAGGTCAAAGTAGTCAAAGTGGTTTAAGAGATTTTAAAAGGTAAATAATAAAGTGAAGTTATTATTTTACTATAATTCAAAGTGAATACAAAACAAATTAATTCAATAATAAATTTAATGGATAAATTAGAAGTGGGTTAACCCTAAAATAAGGAAAGTGGGCAAAGTGACCTAGAAGATGTTTTT
>JZKD02S1981052.1:255088-271537 GCA_000966675.3 Picea glauca | reverse complement strand
AGGAATCAAATTTGAAGAGACATTTTCCCCAGTTGCTAGAATAGAAGCAATCTTGTTTCTTTTAGACTATGCATTCTCCAAAAATTTTAAAGTATATCAGATGGACGTAAAATCAGCTTTTCTGAATGTGGAACTTGAAGAAGTATACATTGAACAACCAGAAGGATTTAAGTTGTCAAGGAATGCAGATTATGTGTGTAAATTAAAGAAGGCATTGTATGGTCTAAAACAGGCTCCTAGAGCATGGTACTCTAGACTGGATAAGTATCTGCAGAAGGTAGGGTTTAGAAAAGGAAGTGCAAACAACAACCTCTACATCAAGGTAAGTGAAGGTAATATATTATTAATTGAATTTTATGTTGATGATATTATTTTTGGTAGTGATGATGACATGTTAAGCTAGAATTTTGCAAAAGATATGCAGAATGAATTCAAAATGTCATTACTTGGAGAGTTGTCCTTCTTTTTGGGACTTTAGATATGTCAAAGCAACCAATGAATCTTTATTTATCAAACCAATTATATCATAGAAATGTTAAAGAGGTTTGGAATGGAAGATTGCAAACCAGTTATCACTCCCATGAAAACCAGTTGCAAGTTGAGCAAAGATGATGATTCGAAGTCTACAAATCAGAGGCAATATAGGTCAATGATTGACAACCTACTATATGTGACAACATCCAGACTAGATGTAATGTAGGCAGTTGGATAGGTGGCATGATTTCAAGCAGCACCAAAGGAGTCACATGTGTTAGCAGTGAAGAGGATTTTCAGATATCTCAAAGGAACATAAGAATTTGGATTATGGTATCCAAAAGGAAAGGATCTATCACTTATTGCTTACACAGATGTAGATTGGGCAGGTTGTATTGATGACCGATGAAGCACCAGTGGAGTAGCATTCTACTTGGGTTAGTGTTTAGTATCATGGCTAAGCAAAAAACAATCATAAGTATCTTTATCTACAGCCGAGGCAGAGTATATTGCAGCAACATCATGTTGTACACATGTTCTTTGGATGAAACAAACTCTGACAAATATATAGGTTGAGTATGATGAGCCCATTCCAATCTATTATTATAATAAAAGTTCCATTAGTATCTCAAAGAACCCAGTGATGCACTCCAAGATGAATCACATTCCAATAAAGTATCACTTTCTACGGTAGCAGGTTGCAAAAAAGAACATCAGAGTTGAGTATGTGGGCATAAAAGAACAAGTGGAAGACATATTCACAAAAACACTTCCATGGGAATCCTTTGAATATCTTCACCATATACTTGGAGTTACTTCTACTCCAAAATGAATGCATTTTGAATGCTTATCTTATATGTCTTAGATTTACACGAGGACGCACCATAAGGGGATAGTTCAATCAGGGAGAGAAACCTCGGATGGAAAGATACCTTTGTCATTGATGACAAAGGGGGAGATATTTATCATATGCAAAGGATAGAGGCAGAGGATAGAGGCATGGATCCAGGGGGATCATGAGTTATATGCTTTCAGTATTGCATCAGAGTGTTTCCATCAATGCCAAAGGGGGAGATTGTTGATTAAGGTTGGTTGTCATTGATGTCAACCCTTGAAGAAATACCTGTAGCACAAAAGTTGGGTAATGGACGCAATATTGTTTGATGTAAAGATGACTTGTTATTCTCTTTTCATGGTTGATAATAAGTATAAATGGATGAACTCCAAATTGGTCTCCTTATGGTGAAATCCCTCACGGGAAGATGCTTTGCGGATTGACTTATCCTAGAAGTATGGTTAGAGAACCAATGCTTATTTGCAGAATAATGAGATGAACACCATTGAATTTTTCATTTAAACTATCCTATATGGATAGTTTCTAGAATTCCATTTCCGGTGGTATGTGGAACGTCACAAAACTCCTCACGGTTAGAGAGTTATGGCCATGAGAAGTTGGAGAACAAAGGTTTGGCTAATGGAACCAAGTGTGTTTGATGGATAATGGTATGTCTTTTGATATATTTTCAGTTAAAACTATTCAATATAGATAGTACATGTCATTCAATTTCTGGTGGTATGTGGAATGTCCCATAACTCTTCACGGTTTGAGAGTTATGGCCTTACGAAGTTGGAGGACCCTCATATGTCATCTAGAAGCCCCAAAAGGTCAAAGTAGTCAAGGTCAAAGTAGTCAAAGTGGTTTAAGATATTTTAAAAGGTAAATAATAAATTGAATTGATTAGTGTACTATAATTCAAAGTGAGTACAAAATGAATTAATTCAATAATAAATTTAATGGAGAAATTAGAAGTGGGTTAACCCTAAAATAAGGAAAGTGGGCAAAGTGACCTAGAAGATGTTTTTAAGGAAACTACTTGGAGAGTATAAATAAGAGGCAAGGCTCTCTCATTTAAGACACACTTGAGAATATTGAATACCTATATGTTTCTAAGGTAACCAAATGATATATAAGCTGAATTTCCGAGGAAAGTGAAGAAAAGAAGGCCGAAATTCAAGGAAGGATAAATTCTTTTGATGATGCTTTCTAAGGTGTTTCGGGTAAAAACGTCATAACTTCTTCATAACAGATCCAAATTCAGTAAGACCAAATGTGTTGGTTATATTAGATTATTCAGTATTCTATGTAATAATTTTAGATCAATTCAACAAATATTCCATGTGGGGCATGCTCTACAAGGTCGTCTCTGGAATAAGCCAGAATTCAACAAGTTGTGCCATTTTTGCCATAACTCCTTTTCTGAGAGGGTACAAGTAGTGACACCTGGAGGAATTGCATAAAGCTCACTGAAGAACATTGTGTATTAGTTTCAGATATTTATTCATTACATGTACAAAGTTATTATTATTTCAAGTTAGGGTTGTTGACTAATCCAAAACTAGTCTTGTGAGACTAAAGAAATGTTTGATGAAAATGCTAGTCTCTTGTTGTTAAAGTTAAGGAAGGTTTGCAGGTATGTGATCATATACACTAGGTCTATTACAAAGTTAAAAATCATATTTTGATGATTAAATTGATGAGGTATTTTTGTTGAGGTACAAGTTTGGTACATGGTAGGTTGCACTTATTTATGGCACAGGTTGATTACAGATTGTTTGGTACAGGTTGGTGCATGGTTGATGCACTTTTTTATGGTATAGGTTGATTACAGTTTGAGGTACATGTTGATGCATGGTTAATGCATGGTTCAAGTTTATTGGTACATGTTTATAGCGGTATATCTCATAGTGATAGTGTGACAGTGGTTCCATCATTCTACTTCTACCTCAGGGTGGTTAGATGGGGAAAGGACAGGTGGTTGTAGCCACCTTCCGGTTGTAGCCAGAGAACATAGGGGGTTGTAGCCTCCTTCTGGTTGTAGCTAGAGAATTGGGGAGTTTGAGTTTCTCTCAGGTTGCAACCTGAGAAACTAGGGGGTTGGAGCCTCATTCCAGTTGCAGCTGGAAAACAAAGGAAGTTGGTGCTTCCAATGAGTGTAATTCTTCAAGACATATAAGATAAATCATTTCGTGGTTTTCTCCTAATTTGGGTTTCCACGTAAAACAATGGTGTATTGTGTATGTGTGTGATTGTTCATTTCTTATTGCTCATTATTGGATAATAATTCTAGATTGATATAACACGTGGATTATTTGGAGAAAAAATATTATAATTACGCTATTACTAATTCACCCCCCTCTCAGTAATCCAACAGTAGTAAGGGGAATAATGACCATGATTAACCCTGATCTTTGATGTTATCTCTTCCATCATTTCATTTTGAAATTGATTGCCATGATCAGTGACAATCTCATTCGGGATTCCAAACCTGGCGATAATTTGATTGAATACGAAGAAGGCGACAGTCTTCCCATTGTATTTAATTGTAGGCATGGTCTCGAACCACTTAGTAAAGTAGTCTACGACCACGATAATGTGTTGATGCCCCAAAACTGAAGTTGGATTACAATCCACAAAGTCTACCCCCAATTTAGTGAAGGGACCGACGATAATGAATGGACGGAGAGGGGTTGGATGCGAGCACATTTTTAGAGTAAACACCTGGCAGGGGTGACACTTCTTAACAACTTCAATGCAATATTTAAAGATAGATGGCCAGAAATAACCGGCTCACAATTTTTTTTGTGTTGTCGCAAGCCTAGATAGATGACCACCACAAGCCCCACTATGTCAATCATCTAGAATTGACTTGGCTTCTTCGTGAGTTAAAAAATAATGCAGGATATTGTCTATTCCTCAATGATACATAGTGTTTCCGGCGATAATGTAATTATTAGCTTGGTATCGTACACGCTGTCGATCATCTTGTGAGAGATGCTGAGGGAAATTCAAAGTTTGAAGATAGATAAGAATGTCTCCATACCAGGGGTCAGATGACGAGAAAAGAAAAATGTGTTCGTCCTCAAAATAATACACATGATTAGCATCCTCTTCCAATCATGGGAAGTCAGATATTAACTCTTCAAAGACTAGTGAATTCTTAGATTTCGTAGAAACGAAATCGAAATCAAACTCTTGTAAAATGACAATCGATTTATTGTATTTCCCCGCTATGATACACCTAGTAAGGACGTATTGAAATGGATTGGCATCGACAACCATAGTATTTTTGCAAGAAATATATAATGGCATCATCATTGGATTGCATGTACGACATCCAAAGCTAGCTTTTCAACGTGCGAATATTTGAACTCAGGACTGACTAAGTTTCAACTAAGATAGTAGATGACGTGCTCTCGGAGCTCATCATCCTCCTCAACCAAAACCATACCAATCATCTCTTCGGCGGTGGAGACATAAAGCAAGTAATCCATAATTTAGTCAGGATACTTCAGTAGAGGCGTCGATACCAAGGATTTCTTCAAATCATCGAAGGATTCAAGGGCCTTCTCATCCCAGATAAAAGGGGTGTCCTTCTTCAAAAGACACATGAAACCCTTAGTAATATTAACATAGTTTACTATAAACCAACCTAAAAAGTTAGCTTTCCCCTGTAAACCTTGAAGTTTTCAAATAGTGTGTGGGGGAGGCAATCAAAGTGTTGCCTCAACCTTTAACATATCTATCGTGATCTCAGTCTCAGAGATTAAAAATCCTAGAAGACATCTATACCTAATGCAAAAGATGCATTTATGAGGGTTCAACCAGATTTTATAATGAAGACATCTTTCAAAAAATAGTTGAAGGTGCTCAGGGTGATCCACTCTCTTACGAAAGTGAGCAGCACGATCATCAAGATAAGATTTGACTATATGCTTAAGATCATGGAATGTGAAGTTCATATCACGTTGGAAGGTTGCTCCGATGTTTTTAAGGCCGAATGGAATCTTTTGGTATGCGAAAGTACCCAAAGGAAAAATAAATGATGAATTATGTTGATCCTTGGTTTTAATTTGAATTTTGTTATAACTTGAAAATCAATCCATGAAAGAAAAAACTTCGCTTCCCGCACACTCGTCGAGAATATGATCAATGAAAGGTGTTAGGAAGTTGTCTTTAGGACAGTCTTTGTTCAGGTCATGAAATTCCATGCATACACAGATGGTTCCTTTTTTCTTATTCATAGGAACGAGATTAGATACCCATTCAGTGAAGGGAACTGGGTAGATAAAGCCAACATTAAGCAGTTTCTCTACCTCTTCCCTAATAGCAGGGGCCTTCCAGGGATTGAAATCTCTAAGATGTTGCCGAACATTCTTAGCATCTAGGTAAGTTTTAATCTCATTCTCAACAATTAGAGGGTCAATTCCTGGCATCTCTTCATATGACAATTAAAATACATCTCAAATTTCCTTGAATATCTCAGTGTAAATAAGGATTTATTTTGGGGAACAATATACACAGATGTGTACATTTTCAATCTTGTCGGGCATACAAGAGATATCGATCATGATAGTAGGAGAGATACTCACCATGTTTCCTTCAACATAAATGTTGTGTGTATCAAGTGGAACTACGACGTGACCGACTATCACGCTCAGAGTAGATCGAAAGTCATCTTGTTCGATTCTGGCAAGCTTTGGGAGAAAATAAGAGCGATGATGCATATCATCCCAAGGTTTGTTAGAACCATTCATGGCCTCTATGATAGCTTCATCCGAGGGTAAAGTCTCATCAAGGCAGTCATCTGAACAAGATGACGAAGTGGCCCACACAGGCTTAAGAACAGGATCCTCCTCATCCTTCTGTGAGGTAATAGGAGAACAAGTTGGTATGATATCTCTGTTGCCGATAGGGGAATGGCCATTCCAACTGTTACACGTCAAAATTACTCAACTGGATAAGTTTCACATGTTCCTCTCAATTGTTGTAATGTCGCATCTTCCTTACAACTTTCGCAAGTTTCGCAAACATTGTTCAACCATACTTCCATGATGACGACACTAAGGAGGCACTTAAAACATCTCATACACTTGATTTTAAAAAGGGGAACTGGTTAACTGAAGTCAAAGAACTCTTAACACCTAAGAAGAGCTCTCAAACAAAGGTTCTAAGGGTGAGCGCTCCCCTACATCAGCCTTAGGAGTGCTGGCGCTCCCCTATAAGGCCTCTGGGAGCGTTATAACGCTTGTCTGCCCCTCTGAAGGAGCGTTATCCACCTTTGGAGCGCTGACACTTCCCTTAAGCTTCCTAGGGAGCACTACAATGCTCTGATGCCCATTTTGAGGGAGCGCTGCCTAATCTGAGGTAGTAGTTGGCCTGTTGAGGAGAATAAGGGGAGGATCTTTCAAGTTTAGAAGGTAGTTGCATTCAAATTCTTGGTTCCATCAAGAGATCCCTGATCTAAGGAGGAATTTCCTCAACTTGTTCTAAAGATAACTCAAGAGGTTAAGCTCCTCTTAACCTATATAAGCAAGCTCTATGATGGTGAAAGGGAGGAAGAATTGCTAGCATGAAACCTATGATCTCATAGGAAACACATAGTCAGCCAAAGGAGAGTGATCAGTGAAGCTGTTGTCATCCAGGTTGTGGATCTTTCAAGCAAGGGTTAGACGAAGGGGATTTGACGAAGCTATGGCATTCACATCTACGATTGTAAGTACTGCTGTCGTTATTCTCATTAATATGACACGCTTGGTGTGTTTCTTTCTAGTTTGTGTCTGATTTTACATAAACTTATCATTGATAGATAGATCTATTTTCAAGCTAATATCAATAGAGTAGGAAGTGGTCGTATCTTATTTGTCTACAGGACTCAGTGAGGAGCAAAGAAACGGATCTCAACTCGGAGTGTGCAGGGAAAAACGTCGATACAGAGGTACTTTTGTTCCCCTTCCTTCTCATTTGTTAGTTTGTATAGATTTGAAAGAAATTCAGTGTCCACGTTAAGCATTTTCTGTCTTAGAGTTAAGGTCAAGCTCTTTGAGGCAATCTACCTGTCCACAGGGAGATTTTCCTACAACAAAAACTGGCGACTCCACTGGGGAGATAGCCTCAAATCGAAACTTCTTGTTTTGATTTCTCCTCATTGAACTTGTTCTACCTCTTGATTGTTTCAGACCTGCTTCACTCCTCTTTTGATTGGTTTCATGATCTGATTGGCTCCCTACCCCATCATACTCAGCCTAATTGTCGAGATTGAATTACAATTTTTGGATTTTTCGACAGTTTTGGGAGTTTTTGAACCTAGCGCCCCTGTCCCTATGTTAACAGAGCACCAACACTCCCTAATAACCTTACATAGAGCACTATAATACTCCTTGTCCTTGACAACAGAGCGCCATCCCTCCTTTGGCCAATAAACCTTCCAGAATTGTTTTTTCAGGGTTTTTCCTCTGTGTCTCTCTTGCTGGGTAACCTTGTGAGTCAATCCTTCTTCTTTCCAGCTTTGACATCTGTCTTTTTCTTGAAGAACAATCATCTTGTTGTTTGGATTTTGTAGCCTTCTTCACTATTGCTGTTGAGTTTTTCTGCCATTTGGAGTTTGAAACCCATATATTGTCTTTCTCTCCTCATTGACTGAACGAAAAATGCTGGTGAGGGTCATCAAAGGTCTACATATCTTTTCATTTGGTCTTAGTTAAGATCATTGTTCTTTGACTTTTTCTTTTGGGTGTGAAGTTTGATTTCTCTTTGATTGTTTCTTTTTCTTTCGCTTCTTGTTTTGATCACAACAAGAGGGTGTATTGTTTGTATGATTCTTGCTTGTATTGGTCTAATTTTCATTCATCCAAGAAGATAATTAGCAAGACAAGAATTGTGTTGAATTAATCATTATTCATATGCAAACAATAAAAAGCATCTGCATGATTGATTGTGCATGTTAGAAGGCATATCAAAAGTTTTAGCATCACATCAGGATTTGATTGAAGAAAATTGGTTTGAGGACACTCCTTATTAGTGCTTGTTAGTGAAAAGAACTCTCTCTCTCTCCCTTAAGTAAATGTTAATCGAAGAGAAATGACTGATTATCATATTTGATGCATTTTTGGGACTGAGTCATAATTCCATTCGTTTCACTTCCATGCACCCATTTTTGCGTAAAGAACAACTATAAATCAACGCTAATTAAAAAATTATTTAGAACTTTTTCTTTTTTAGGATCCTCCACCAACAGTAGACTAGGCTTAGTACTTTGGATTAGGCTGTGAGAATAACTCTCCAAAGTTTCCAAAACAAACAGTAGCATCCTGAGTTAGGGAGAGTCAAATCCAATTATCGTATAAGTCTGCCTGGGATCCCCCTCTCACACAGGGGTTACACACAAGGTCACATTCGGGTGAGTTATGGAGATTATCCCTCCGTGGTTCAACTGATTGTGGTGGTTAGATCGTATTATGGGGATCGCTTCAAGGTAAATCCACAATTACTGCATGGAATCCTTTTAGTTGATTTCGGGCTCAATACCTTGCCCATATGTTCGGATCGGACTGTCGATTGTTCTCGCCTAGGGTTTGACTGCGAATTGGTAACCTTAGTGGCCATAATATTTAGGGTCTTACACAAGGTGACAGTGAAGGGATGTCTCATTGTACTTGGAGCAGACATTGGTCAAACTCACTTGGGCTCCTTGGAGGGTAAATCCACAATTACTGCATGGAAGCTTGCACCAAGGAGTAAGTTTGTTAAGCAGGTCGCCATTGTAACTGTTCCACGCTATCCCCGCCCCTTCTGGACTTGATCATGCGATGTTGGATTTCATCACCAACTAGTACGGTCATCAAAAGAAGGTCATGTTTGCTTGGTTGTGATTCTTATATTTCTATTAGTGTACGCTGTTTCTTTTCGGTATTTGGCCATAGATTTTTTTCGCTGACTCTTTTTCGCCAACATCGACCCTCCACACTATTCGTGGAGGCTACAGGGACTTCCTCCAAAAAATATGGAAGGAAACACCCTTTTACCCCCTCATTCTATGGAGGAATCTCCTCAACAGAGCGAGGTTCAAGACACTACAACTTCCCAAGACGAAGTTCCCACTCCTTTAAAGAATTTTCGAATTGTTTCAGAGTCTCCAGAAGCTTTTCACATTCCGGAGGGATATGAACGACGTGTCCTCCAACTGAATTCTGCTGGTGAATACGTCGTCATCAATCCTTCTGACATTCCGGCTGGGTCTCATCAAAACCCTTTAGTCGATGACCCTTTTTGGACTGCAGACATTGTTTGAAGTCCACTGCGCCTAGTGCGAGATCATTATGGAACAGGGATGGGGGCTGACGCACCTATTTCCTACACCATACACATAAACCATTTTACTGGTACCACCATTTTTATGGCCGCACCACCCGTTAGTCCGAGAACATCCTCCGTTGGACCAAGGTCTACTCTTCCCCTCCAGACGACCCAATCTACAATAGTCCCTCACATCCCAACTATTCCCGCCAATAATGCGGTGGTCAACCAAGCTGCGATTGACACACCTGTAACATCGAGACCTACACTCCCTTCTTGGTACAGGGCACTGAATGCTTTCACTGCCACTACTACCCAAGACACTACTACCCAAGTTGCGCTGGGGAATTCCATACCTATCCAACAACCCGTAGGAACTGGTCTTGGTAGTTCTAATCTGCTCGGTGGCACCGGTCAGTCATTTACGTCTAGTTCTCAAATCCCAGGAACTGTACCTCAGGCTGGGGGGCACCCTCCCACCGGAGGAAAAATTCCATTTGGGGGGCACCCTCATGCTGGGGGGTAGCCTCAAGTCAGAGCGTACCATCAACCGTATGGACAAAATGTGTCTGCCACACCTAATCCGTGGAACATCCCTTTTCTAGGAAACCCACAGTTCTCGGCAGGACAAAATTCTCAGACTCCGCAACAACCTCCTTATGGACAAATTCCAAACCCAACCTATAACCCGCAAAACCCATCTGGTTATCCTCCGCTCACACATGCTTCTCAAAACATCTCAAATCCAGTGTACCCTGTTCAAAACCAACCTCATACAAGAGGGCCCACGAGTTACAATTATCCACATAACCCAGTGATTGGCCCCACTGGTGTCCCCATGCCACACCAGCATTACCCCCAGGTTAACTGAAAACTACCTTTTCTAGCTACCCTGGACCTTCCAGATTTGTCTGGGTTAATGAATGATCCTATTTATCATTCTTTGGTTTGGCCAGCTATTCCAGCTAAACTTCCTTCTAATATCCCAAAATTCAACGGAAAGTTTGGAGAAGACCCAAACAACCATGTGATGACTTTCCATTTGTGGTGTTCATCCAACTCCCTCATGGACGATTCTATACATTTGCGTATTTTCCAACGAACTCTTATGGGTTCCGCGACGAAATGGTGTATTGAACTACCACGCGCATCTTTTCACAATTTCAACTCCCTCGCCATGTCCTTCCTCACACACTTCCAACTACCCATTCGATACGAGACGGGTACTGAACTATTAACCTCCCTTCATCAGACAACTTCCGTACATATCTTCGATCACATTCATGAATGGAGACGATGATGAAGGCTAATCAAAGTGGTCATTCTTGACCAATTGTTAGCGGAATGGTTCACTAAATCATTGTTACCCCAAATTTCTCGTGATGTTGCCATGGGTGGTGTGGTCACCAAGGAAGAAGCCATTTCCCGGGCTCAGTACTTAGACTTAGTCTATTCACAATCCAGTACCCTGTATGAGTTGATACCGAATGCTACCCGTTCCAATAATGATCCATCCAAACCATCATCTGCTTCACATGTGGATGGATTTATTGGCTTCGTCAAAACCCAATCTACTTCCCAGTCGACTGGCACAACTTAGCAACCCACTTCGACGGCTGCTTCCAGCCTGACTGCACCCTCTTCTACCCCCCCTCAAACTCAGGTCTCTGAGGTGAATGCGGTCCAATCAACCCCTTCACAACAACTTGGGGGCAAGAAGAAAGCGAGAAATAAACCAAAGAAAAAAAATAACAACGAACAACCCAAAACTCAACCACAAACCCCTGCTGCCGGAAAACAACCACAATGAAAACCAAAATTCCCATGTCTCATTTGTGGTGACGATCACTACACTCAAGACTTCCCACATCGCGATGAAGTGGCCAAAAATTTTCAAGGGAAATTCACAACCCACTGTGCTTACTCAGCCTTTTCCACAACAACAATCTTTGGTTGCCCAAACCCCCACACCGGGGGGCAGTTCCAACCAACCCCATGATGAGGCCTCAAAAAGTGCCCACATTTACATGTTTAACAGGGTTAATCTAACCACTTTCTCTATGATATATGACACGCCAATTAAACCTGATAAGCCAAAGACTGCTAACGATTCTTCACCAGACCCGTTACCATCCTCTGTTAATACTCCATCTGTTAGCCCTCCATTTGGGCCACTTCAGATTGAGAAACCTTCATTTGACTCTATCTTACGCCCTCCTAAGAGCACCATCCAGAAATCTACCTTCAATCCTAATTCACAGGTTGTCCAAAATTACAATATTGTAGAAGATTTGTCCCAAGCCCTGTGTGCTATGTCCGCCTTGGAAGTTCTACAACATTGTCCCAGCCAACGTAGAATTCTCTTAGCCTCTATCAGTGCTTTTGATCCTGAGTCATCAAACAACCTCATGTTTAATCTGGACGACCATCAACCGCGACTCTCCCACCAACTAGCTTTCCAAATTGATGTTGTTGTTCACAATCAACAAATCCACCGAACTATCCTGGATGAGGGAGCCTCTACCTATGTCATGTCTCTATCCTGTTGGAAAGTCTTAAAATCACCTGCCCTTAACAAATCCCCTACGATGTTATGCACTTTTGATGAATGAGGTTTTCATCCTCACGGGTTATTACAATCCCTAGTCGTTCAATTAGGTGGAAAAACGGTTACCGTTGATGTCGAGGTGGTCAATGCTCCCCTCGATTACAACCTATTACTCGAAAGAAGTTGGTTCTATGCTATGACTGTCGTCGCCTCGTTGGTGTTTCGATGTGTACAATTCCCCCATCAAGGAAAAATTGTCACCGTCGATCAGCTTGATTTTTGTACACCCGACGCTCGCATCCCTGCCACCAACAATATTCCCTTTTTGGGAGACCACCCAGTTACGTATGAAAGTGTTGGTGTTGGCTTATTAAAAGATTCTAGCCTTATGGGTACCTTCCCTACATGACTTCCACCTACTGCGCATCATATTACCGTCATCAATATGATCTCGACTATGCCTTACCAATCCTTGGAATCATCTGATCCTTGGATTGTACCTAGTCCCCTGGAATTCGATGTGCTCGGTGACACTATGCCACTTAGCCCAGCCGAGGCTGCATACGTAGCTATCCAATCTGCCTCTCCCTCTTCGAACAATTCACATTCATTGGCACCCGATGCTTACTCGGTGCCCTCATGGTTGGATTCCCTATCATCTGCTGTTGATTACATTTCCCAAGTTTTTCCTTCAGATGAATCTATTATGGAAATGCTTAGCATTGACGATCTTCCTTGGGATGATAACCATCATCGATCCTCTTTTCTTCTGCCTTTGGAAGAAATTCACCAAGACATATGCTCTGTCTTCCCTCCCGATGTTACCAATGCTCCGCAATCTCCCATCCTCACACAAGATACTCTCTCTGAGGGGAACATGGGTAACATCTCTACTACGATCGTTATTAACATATCGATCAAATAAGGTGTCATGAAAAACATCAACCTTGGGGCTAATTGCACACCCGAGGAAGTGGTCTCTTACACCGCTTTGTTTAAATAATTCTGCGATGTCTTCACATGGAGTTACGAGGAGATTCTAGGGATCAACCCTTCAATCGTAGTACATGAAATCAAAACTTACCCTGACACGAAACCGGTTCGATAAAAGATTCGCCCGGTTCATCCCAAGAAAATCGCAGCTATAAAGGCAGAAGTTGAAAAACTTCTGAAATCTAGTTTTATCTATCCCATCCCTTTGACAGAATGGGTCTCTAACCTTGTCCTCGTTGCCAAAAAACAAGGGACCATCCGTATTTGTGTGGACTATTGAGATCTCAACAAGGCTTGTCCTAAGGAAAACTACCCTATGCCCTTCATCGACCAAATCATTGATAATTGCGCAGGGAGCATAATCTTCTCTTTCATGGATGGCTTTTTTGGGTATAACCAGATCGAAATCTTACCTGCTGATCAGCATAAGACAACCTTTATCTACCCATGGGGGAATTTCGCCTATCGAAAGTTACTTTTTGGCCTAAAAAACACTGGTGCTACTTTCCAGCGGGCCATGTCATACGCTTTTCACGGTATCAAGCATATCGCAGAGCCTTACCTTGATGATTTACCCACTCACTCATCCAATCTATCCGATCACATCGATCACTTGCGGGCGATTTTTCTTCGATGTCGGTTCTACCGTATTCGCTTAAACCCCCACAAGTGCATTTTCATTGTCGAATCCGGTCGACTCCTCGGTTTCATTGTTCCAAAGACAGGATTTGGGTGGATCCCTTAAAGATCAAGACCATTCTAGCCTTACCCCCACCTACCAATTTGACCCAACTCTAGAGTTTGCAAGGAAAAGAAAACTTCCTTCACCGTTTCATCTGTAACTACGCTGAGATAACTAAAGGATTCATGCGGTTACTGCAGAAAAACATCCTTTTCATCTGGGATGACACTGCCCAATGGTCATTCGATGCTCTCAAGCACACCTTGACCCATGCTCCCTTGTTACACCCTCTGGAGTACACGAAGGACTATATCCTTTACTTGGCCGCCTCCACTTCCACTATTGCGATGGTGTTAGTTCAGGAGGACCCTCATGGTGAAGAACATGTGATTTATTATCAGAGAAAGAGTCTATCTGGACCGGAACTCCGATATTCGCATGTCGAGAAACTGGCTCTGGCAGCCATCATCATTGTCCAAAGATTCTTCCATTACATCTTATTACGCACCACCACGGTGATCGCAGACTCCAACCCCATGTACCATGTCTTGATGTGTCAAGTACTTGGGGGAAAATATTCTAAATAGATCATCATTCTTCAAGAATTCGATCTTGAGTTTACGAAGGCTAAAGCCAAAAAATCCCTTGTGTTTGCAGAGCTTATCTGTGCTCTTCCCCGTGCCGATGAAAACATTGAACCTAGAGATTCTCTCCTTGATGAATCTCTCTTCATCATCAGCACCTCCGATTCTTGGTATGGAGACATTCTCCTCTACCTTCAAACACAACGATTTCAGCCCAACATCTCTCGTGAAGAGCGTCGATCCATTCATCACCACTCTCATCGTTATCTCATCATCGACGACACCTTGTATCATCGTGGTATTGACACCATCCTTCTGCGATGTCTGATTCATGAGGAGGCTAAATGCATTTTGAACGATTGTCACCTTGGTGCCTGTGGCAGTCACCTTTCCGGGATGGCCACAACCCAAAAAATCCTACATGTCGGCTACTTTTGGCCCTCGATTTTCAAAGATTGCATCAAGGCCGTCAAAAAATGCCCACCCTACCAAGTATTTAACAAGAAGGCACACACCCACCCTATTGCACTGCACCCCATTATCGCCATCGACCCCTTTGCCAAGTGGGGTATTGATTTCATGCAATGTAAGCCTACCTCAGTCGGGGGGCACGGTTACATCATCGTCACCGTCAACTACTTCACCAAATGGGTTGAGGCTATGCCTACCTTCCTGAATGGTGGTCGTATTGCAGCACTGTTTCTTTTCGACCATATCATAACTCATTTTGGTGTACCACGTGCCATTGTCACTGATCATGGTGCACACTTCAAAAACCAGATGATGAGCGAATTACATGTCAAATTGGGTTTTCACCATGAAAACTCATCCCCTTACTACCCTCAGGCTAATTGACAAGTTGAGGCCATCAACAAAGTCCTAAAAACCATGCTCCAATGCATGGTAGGGGAAAACAAGACATCGTGGCATTTGCAACTTTTCTCCGCTCTCTGGGCCTATCTCACTTCTATGAAAACCTCAATTGGATTTACTCCTTTCCAGTTGGTATATGGCATTGAAGCCGTCCTACCAATCGAGTGTGATATTCCATCACTCAAACTGAAAGTAGAACTCCTGCCCCATACTTCTGCTGAAGAAGAACGATTCTTGCATCTATCCAAGCTGGACGAAACACGTTGTGACGCTGCTCTCGTTAATGAAGCACATCAAAAATGAATTAAGAATCAATATGACAAATCCGTCCACCCTCGGAATTTTGCAAAAGGAGACTTAGTCCTCGTTTATGACCAAGCTCACAATAGATTGGGGACAGGAAAGTTAGAACCTATGTGGCACGATCCTTACATTGTGAAGCGTGTGCTACACAGAGGCGCTTATGAATTAGTAGATCATGATGGAATTTCGCTGGGAGAGCCCCAAAATTGGCTTTACCTTAAAAGGTACTATGCCTAGATCACCTAGCATCTGTACTTTGTACATTATTATATTTTAGTTTGGTGTGTCTATTTCTTTCGCGTGCTCGAGTCTTTACCTTTGCCACTCATGACTGTGCTTGTGTTTTCATGCGCATATGACGTCTTCCTTTCCTATCTTTTTTGGGTTCGCAGATGGTGCTAGTCGACATACCCAGAACATTGCTTCGGCAGCATGGGTTATTTACCAATTTGACGAGGTGGTGAGTTCAGGAGGTATCTACTTAGGACCAGCAACCAACAATATGGCAGAATATCATGTTGTCATTGGACTGTTGACCCAAGCGTCCTCTCTAGGTATCTCTCGTATCATTATTTACTTAGACTCCCAACTCATGGTCTATCAACTCAACCGTATCTATGCTATTCGTAGTACTATCTTGCTACGTCTCCACTTACAAGTTTGTTGTCTTGAATAAATGTTCAATTACATTGAATATAGACACATTCCAAGAGAACTTAATAGTGTTTCGTATTCGTTAGCTAATTATATCATGGATCAGTATCTTGCCCACATATAAGAGTTAAGGAAAGCAAAAATGTACATTACATATAAATTAAAACACATCACAGACATCATCATGTACAAATCATTGGCACTG
>JZKD02S1981052.1:242541-255038 GCA_000966675.3 Picea glauca | reverse complement strand
ATATATATATATATATATATATATATATATATATATATATGGCGTGACTGAAATGTTTGGATTACATCAAAAAGTATGTAGAAGAGCAAAATATTGGGTCTTTCCACCCATACAATGTCGCCTGACAAGGCATACAAAAATATGATCACCGGAGAGACTCTAATCTCCCTGCATTGCATTATGCTGTGAGTAACACATCACCACGTGCACCACATGCCTCAGTAGAGAATTGATATTCTCTGGTACTCCCACAGTGTGCCTCTACAGATGTAAAGGCACTTCTCTCCTCCATAAAGGAGGAATGCCCATCGTGAGGCATTGGAGGTTTCTCTCAACCTCCCGGATACCTATCACTGGTACTGCCAGATCTGCCGCAACCGGAATGCCCCCGCGACGTCCTAGTACCGGTATATCGGCCAGGCACACTGCCCCCTTGTATGCATGTTGAAAACAATATATCTATTAAAAAACTCTTCTACATACCCAAAAAAATATATATACATTAAAAACTCAAAAAAACAAAACAAAAACTAGACAAGATACGGCTCAGTCTTTTACTTGACACATCCCAGTCTTCCCCCACTAGTAAAATCAAATCTATACTCCCACGGAAATCTACCTCAGCATAAGGGAAGTCCTCTATCCATAGATACTGTCGTCTCAACCAGGGAAAGAAATCGCGAGTGAAACGGAACTCTGACTCCGATACTAGCCTTGGAGACAGACTAGTCCACCTCTCCATCCTCGGTTCATCCACTAGTCGCACCGCCAGTGCTATCTGAGGCTGCATCTAGAGGATGCGCTCTAGAAAAAATGAGACTAGAAAAGAGACATAACCAAAATGCTTCTATCTTGTCCTGCATCGTGAAACCTGTTCCTTCACATTTCGAAGGAACCCTGCACTCCACTTGAACAGTGTTGGTTCCAAACACTGAACACCATAAGCCACCCGCGATCTTGATGCTAGATGCGCACTAGTACTGCCTGTCATGCTCGTGATAGAAAACAGTATAGACCGAAGGGGTAGCTCTCGAATATCCTTGATAGGGATTCTACCCCCTACCAGTCTTTCTTCTGGGATACAGTGGCGTGTCAAATACACATCCACTTTCTCGGGTAGCGCCCTCTTCCTGGAAAAATATATGGGAAATCCTCTTTTTGAGAGGCCGGTTAAAAAATACACATCTTCTAACTCAATGGTTAAAATTTGTGTGCCAATTCGGAATCCTTGCTCTGCAACATCCCATAGGCCGATCATATGCTCAAGCAATAAAATCTCTTTCTTCATTTTTTGCAATTTGAAGAACTTTAGTAAGCCACAAGCTCGCAATGTGGCCCGTGTGCGAGGACTCCACAAGGTGGCTAATTCATCCATCTCATGTTCTCTTTCTTTCCACTCGATCATGGTCGCTGAAATTACCTACAAAACAAAAAAATAAACAAATTCATTATTTCCACGTTTTGGCAATTTCGGAAATTTTTAAAAGCGATTTAAAACGTGAAATCTAAATGCCCACATCATTTAAAATGATCACACCCTCTTTTACAATTACCACACCCTTCCCTATCCATTTAACATTCATCAAACAACAGTAAAAAACGTCTAAAATATCAAAATGACTTCTTTGTGGTTGCGTGGTCGTATTGGAAGATTTTTCATGGGTTCTTTTGCCAAAAACCGACTCATCCAATCAGCTATTGAGGCATTGGCATCTTGGCCACCCTCCTCTAAAACGTTTTTGCAAAAAAAAAAAACCCTTTTTCCATCATTCTTAAAAGAGGCCGATTTTGATCTTTTTGGGCAATTTAGGGCTTCATATTTTAAATAAAGTGATGCTATTAAAATGAATGTGAAACCATGTGTTTGAAATAAGAATATATGGACATCTACCTGGTCCAAATGGCAAGTGAAACGGTGAACCGTAGCTCTAGTAGCGAACAAAGAAAGATCCCACTCAAAACGAGAATCTCCACTACTCCAAAATCCTTGTGCAGAATGAAACGGTACATGGAATTTTCATTGTATTGTTATTTATAAATTTTCATTTTTACAAGGTATAGTCATTTTTGGGTTTCTCTAATAACATAATGGCTTCACTAAACCCCTAGTTTTTAGTTCTGATATCGCAGGTTTCCTGGCAGTTCTGACGGATGATTTACCTTGTCACACTTATGAGCATAGTCTTAGTTCGTTCTCGAGCTCGAAAATATGAGAACATAATCGGGTAAAATTTTATCTCTTTTTCGGACCCGTATGGATACACGAACACACGAAAAAGGAACCCCACTAGAGTCTTCTTTAAACCCTTTTCAAACTCTCTAAATATGAAAAGATTGTCGAGTGACCTTGCTTCCTTTCACACTCGTTAAAAGGTCAGAAAGGGCATCTTTCGAGCAATAGTTTATCTCTTTTTCGGTCTCGTTAGACTACTGTACAAAAAAGGAACTGAAAGAGTTCTCTTTTAAGTGTTTTTCCAAACTCTATAATCCCAAAAAACCTTTGAGTTTTTTGTCTTTGGACTCGTTAAAGCACACATCGACAGGCCCACCTGGGACCGAACCCTTACTTCTTCCAGTTCATTAAACAAAGGAAGAGGAACTTACCGAAGGTGAGTTATATCGAGCATGTGTTATCCTCCTCGAGCTCATTAAATCAAAAAGAGGTACTCATCCATCTGGATGGGGAAAAAATTGAAAGGAACAAGCCAAGCAGTCTCTTGAGAATATCATCCAGCACTTCTTAGAGTCACCCTTGAACACAACACTTTTTCATTTGCAAATATCATAATCCACTGAACCTCTGCACTGAGCCAATCTTTTGAGTCCCTTTCACTCCTTTGGGTCACCCAATGCAAGTCACCATATCCACTGCATAAGTGTCGGTCCATGTCATGTTTTGTTGTTGTGCCTCAGTGTTCAAGGGAAGTATCCGCCTCTGGATTTAGCCATCCCAAATATCTTTCCTCAAAACTTGTGTCATTCCATGTCCATTTGATCTACCAATTACATATTTATGTCTATTTCATGTCGTTGATGGGGGATACATAAAGGCCCTCCCTCGACGAGTTTATTCTTGTCGACTTCAACACATTATCCGGGAATCAGACTTAGAAACCAGTTAGTACTTTGGGACCTGCATGCCTCAATGGTAGGCCTCCTCACATTCAACAGTAGGTTTACATCATTGACCCCTGATTGAATCATTCCATGAGTGTTCAACTTTACCTCATCTATTCACATTCGTTGGAATGTACTAGGGTACCTTGGGAATCATTGACATTAATGGTGATCTCCCTCACACTTGTTAACAGTTCACACCATTGACCGGTAATCAAGTGGTTTTTGCCATGTTCGACATCAAGACATCTATTCACATGGTTAGAATCGTACCACATTGAGATTGGTAAGAAGACCTTGGGTTGAGTAACCACTTTGATATATGCTTTGCCCAGGCTACGAAGGAGATTCTATTCGACAAAGAACACATACACTGTTACATGGATCCACTTTGTATTGATCATGGCTATGTCTTGTCATCTCGTAGATCCTGTTGTTTCTGAGTCTGTACTAAGGCTTAAAGTACAGTGTCAAGGCATTCGAAAGTATGTAAAAGATGAATACGAGAATAAAGTCACCTTCGGTATGAGAAACTAAGGTATATTTCTACGTTCTCGTCGTCTAGCTTCCAACTGCTCTTGAGTAGTTATATCACGTTCAATGGCTGCCCATGAACGTTCAAGTTCTTCCCGGGTGTTAGCAGTTATAAGTATTGTGTCAAAAAGATTTAAAGCGATATGTGTTTGATTAGGTAGTCCGGGTTGAATGTTAGGTTGAGTTGCTGCAGGGGCAGTCATTGAGGAACAATACCAATAAGGAATGATTTAACGAGAGATTTCAACACTGTTCAATTTGGTCGAAGTGAAGAGAAACTTTTGCATGAAGAATGAAATAAAAATGCAAACTGAAGGCCCTTTCCCGTAACTGTGTTATTTTTAATAAAAATATGTGGGGTGAGAGAAAAATGTTTATATGTAGATAACGTAAGGTTCCTATCAATAGAAAACTCGCACATACATAGAAGAAAAAACTAGCACAGACATAATTGATATAGTGTAAATAAATATATGATTCTGTAAATGCAAATTGGTCTTACACCTGCTGATAGCTGGTGCAGAGGAAAGACAAGAAACAATTACAGAATGATGAAATCGTTTCACTATAGTAGTGGTCGTACTAAATTATAGTGATACACATCAATTATGTAGAGCAAAATGAAAAGAAACAAAAAACATAACGCAACAAACTTGTAACACAGTCGTGACGGAAATAGGAATCTTCAAATTTGCTTGTATTAACTTCTTGAATGTATAAAATCTATTACAATCACTCCCAAAAAGGTCCAACCTTGTTCTCTTCTTTTTGTGATCTATTTATACAAATTTTGCCTCTCTGTTTCGAAGAGCGAAATCACTCCATTTGTCCTAATCCATTTTCAAAAAAGTGCCAGGTGCCTGTCTTTGCTTAGATTCAATGCATATGATACATTTGTCCATAAAATGGAATACAAGCTATGAAGGTTCTGCTTGACATATGGGAGGAGTGAAATCACTCCATTTCTCCTACTCCTTTTTCAAGAAGTGCCAGGTGCTTGTCCTCGCATGGATTCAGTGTACATGATACATTTTTCCACAAACTGGGATACAAGCTGTGAAGGCTCGGCTTGACAACTGGCTTCGGCAAAATAACACTCTTGGGCTAACTGTGGAAGTTTATTACCTATTTGTGCATCGACGATGTCAAGGGCGTCGAGTTGTGCACTAGGTTGAATCAAATGTTGGTTGATTTGAGCCATGTCTATCCTGTCTATCTTAGAGATTTCTGTCGAATTCCTCTCATTCTTCTCCTTCATGTTGAGGGAAATTTGATCTATATTCATCTGCCTTAGCGTCTCTGTGTCACCTCCACTCTCCATTCTTAATAGCTCACCATTTATGGCATTGAAGGCTTCTTCTAATGAATTTGTCACTTTTTGAGCCTGCTCCTTGCTTAAAGTAATATCATGTTCCCAATTTTTTAACAAAATATTACCCCTAGTTTGTTCGGCAATGGTGAGTCCGGGAGGCCCTGCTGAAAATTTGTTGTTGGTAGCTATCACTGCTTCTTGGAAAGCGACCCGAGCAGCTTCTGCATTTCTTCCTTTGACAATCAAATTCTCAGAAATCTGATGCATTAAAAAGCAATCTTCTCAAATCTCCCCTACTTTGTTTAGTAGACTCTGTTGAGCAGAAGAGATCCTTCTCCGAATATCGATTGCTCAGGATTTAACAATCTCGATGTCGATCACCTTGCTTTCTTTGACCTCTAACTGAGCCTGCAGCTGTGTGATCATATCCCTCTGCTGACCCGACTGTACCCGACCATCTCGAATCACTGAATTTACTTGTTCCATCTTGGTTTTGAGGACTTCGATTTCTTTCTTATCAGCCAATCGGGCCAGCTCTATTTCTCCACTCGCTTGAATCCTAGCACTTTCTGCTGTCGAAGCCACTCTGGCTTCAAGAGTCTTGATCAGGCAATTTTTTACTTTGAGCTGATTCTTTAACGCCTCGACCGAGAATTGATTTTTCGTCTCATACGCTCCTAGCGTCCCTGCAATTTCCGTGGAAAATTCATCTTTCCTTTTGTTCATCCCATCGGTCTTCACTTTGAACCTTTTAAAAGTTGATCCTTCCTCCCAGGAGAACTCCCTTTTCACAACTGCCTTTCTCTTTTTGTCGAAGAAAAATTCATTAGGAGGAAGTTCTTCTGCTCTGACTGGCCTTGGTTCTTTGCCGAAAATCCATCCTTCCTATATGTTTCCTTGCATTGACTGCAAAGGGGTGATAGAGGTGATGGGTTCCCCGATTTGCTTCGCGGCCTTTCCTGGTGTATCAAGGGAGTCTTGCTCCTTCGGAGGATTAGAGGTATTTGTCTCTGTCACTGTCTCTGGATTTTGAGTTTCTGGTGGGTCTGTGTTTTTTACTTCCGCCTTTGGACTATGTTCCTTGGGAGGGTCAGTAGTCTCTTTTTCTGTTTCGGGATTCTTCTTCTGCTCAGGACTCTTCTCCTGTTCGGGATTTTTTTTCTGCTCGGGAC
This sequence comes from Picea glauca, assembly GCA_000966675.3. Taxonomy (NCBI): domain Eukaryota; kingdom Viridiplantae; phylum Streptophyta; class Pinopsida; order Pinales; family Pinaceae; genus Picea; species Picea glauca. The sequence continues at coordinate 248,903 of JZKD02S1981052.1, read as the reverse complement.
TCTTCTCCTATTCAGGATTCTTCTCCTGCTGTCCTTCCTGACGTTTTTCGGTGTTAGAAGTTTAGTCCTCAGAGATTTCAGCCTCCTTCTCTTTATCCTTGGAAAGTCCCAAACCTCCTAGCACCACGGGGAGACATCTTTTCCTATGCTCCTGAAATTTTAAAATAGAGGCTCTGTCTTCGGGTGCTAGAGATCTGATTCGAAATTACACTTCTGCATAGGACCTTGCCCCTCGGAAAACATCATCTGAGGGTGAGCATTCATGTTCAAACCTCTTTAATCCACAATTTCCCAAATGGGTGCTTACAATCCTCTGAGGATCATGCTTTTTGTACTCAATAGAGACTAGGCTCAAGTCTTATAAGGTTGCAGCCTCAGCCTTAGCATGTCCGAAATCTAATAAGGAATAGGAATTAAGATGAATAGGGAAAAATGGCCATACCTTCTTTGATGATGCTTTGAGCTCTTTACTCACTCCGCCAATCACTATTTGTCGAGCAATCTCATGACAGGCCAGCTTGTTGGGGATGAACAGCAGTAGTGCCAGAGGAGGAACAACAGCTCTGAAAACTCTAAAATAGGAGAATTCTTCTTCTACGTACCAGTCTGCAATACTGCTCAGATTCATAGAAATGCTATCCGAGATGCGGGGTGGCGAAAGACCAAAAATGGCGATGTGCAGGGGCACCATCACCCAGTTGAAAATCTCATAAATAAACTTATTTGCGTTATTTTCCCACAGCTTGTCGTGGTACTCATGCACAGTTTTTTCTTGGGTTGGACTCCAAGCCCAATTCATCAAAGGAAAAGGTATCATGGAGCATATTGCGTCCATGATATACGCGGACATGAAGAATCCAGATGGTCTCCCGGCTGCTTTTTTCTCCCGGTACTCTGTGACCCTGTTGAACAAAATGTCGGAGAGCATCTTCACCCAATTAAATGAGCAACCTTCTGCTACCCGAAAGATGAGAGGTACCCACCGGATGTAAAAATGCGTGGTATCCTCACTTCCGAAAAGTTGGCACGTCATCATCGCCACATACATATACTGTGGCTCCAGCGAAGAAATTGAATACATGCCCTTGTCATTCGCTCTGAATGTCGTGGAGCGCGGAACCCAATCTTTTATCAAACCAGACATGGTTTTATCATATTCTTCTCACTCCTTCTTTTTGAATTCCTCCAGGAATTCATTGCCATATATATATTCAGAAGTCGCCGGTAGCTTATACATAGATTGGATATGCTCTGGTCTGAAAGTCCCGACCGTGTTTCGTCGGTCATTTATGATAGTTCTGGTGGGTAGGTCGATGTGATCTAATGCCCATTGAATCATGTCATAGTATGGGAGCAACCGAGGTCTGGTTGCAACCAGGTGCATCCCCTACTGAACAATTGTATTGTACTTAGTATTCAAGTCGTCCTTTACAATATCATTGTCATCGTCATCTGAATCTGAATAATTTACCAACTCAGATTGCAGAATGTCTGAAATAAATGACCAGGTGGGTACTGAGCCTCCAGTCCGAGGTGAAGTATCTGAGACGTTGTTTGGACCCTGCGTTGCAACCTCGACATTCTCTTTCACTTCTCTCCTTGGGGCCATGGCTGACGCTTTCTTTTTCGCTCTTCTGTAATAGACCTGTGTATACATGCGGAAATGAGTTTCCTCGGAGAAAGGTGAGATCTGTACGCTTATGAGAAATGTTTAAAAAGAATGAAACTCTCGTATATATTTGAAAACTCTGTACCTTTTGAAATAAGTCTGTCAAATCGCAAATAAAACCAAATTTAATGTATAAATATGATCTTATTTATTCATGGATTTACCCTAATTCTTCATTAATGTCATCAATGTTTGGCGGCTTGACAGGCAGTCAGGTTATGGAGAGCAAGTAAATACCTCGTGAAGAGTACCAACCTCGATGCACGGGACGGATCTTGTTTAATTTAAAATTACAAATCTTAACGACTTACAGAATTTTCTCGTCTTTCGCTGTATCGTGAATTTCTTTTTCACACTTTGACTATTCAACTCGCGAGGCTGCGAGTGCCGGTTTTACCTTAATTAATAATAACCATGATTTGGCGCATTCTTAATTATATATCTTAACCTAAACTCCATATCGCGACTCGAGAATTTGAAGACAAACTTTTGGGAGAATGATATGCCGAGTCACGATATCGCGATGTGGCGATAACTAGGGCTCGAATTAAGAGAGGGAAATCTTAGATTAGGTGACTAATTAATCTCGCTATAATTATGTCGCAACTTCGTGAATCGGAGTTTTGGACACCCTAACTCGATGAAATAAAGTGCCGAGTGACGATGTGCCGAGAACCAAATTTAACCATGGTTAGTTTTTTACCTTTGGTCCTTGACCAAGGTTATCACAAAAGTTATCGCGTTCTCAGCTCTCGGGGATATAAAAACAAAAACTTAGGTTCGACGAATGACGAGACACAAATTCCCGAATATGCATACTCATGAGTTTAAAAGTTTTACCCTAGTTAATGTTTTGCGAGCAAAAAACGAATTCGCGGTTTCGCGTTTCGGGACTTATGAATTCAGATATTGAAGTATCCGGCTTGCGATGTCCCGAAATAAAACAAAATAGAAATCATAATTGCGAAAAATGAATCTTTTTTTAAAGTGAAAAAGCATTGCTATTCATGGGACAAGATTTCAGAGCTTTATGATTTCAGAAGGAAAAGAAAAACAACTTTAGATCTCAAGTATAAAAAATCGAAATTTGCGCGAGGTGAAAAACAAGGGCAGCTCCAACATAGGCTCCAACTAGGGATCCCACTTCCCTGTGAGGCGGGAAGAACAGTAGACCAGGTGCCAAAATTGGGTAAATGGAGTCCTATGCTAAAATCAAAAGAAAAATCCAAGGAAAAAGATAGAAGGGGAGGGAAATTTCGCTTGGAACCCCAGAAATTTTTTTTCGAACTCAGATACTCTTTCTAAACACAGTTGAAGTCACTTTCGTAATTCTCCCTTTCTCGCTACTAAGTTTTGGGAATTCTTTAAGACAGTCGTAACGCTCCTAGGATATTCAACAGGTCTTGTGATTCTTAGCTTGCATCAAAATAATGATATTATATAATCTAAAATAGGAAAGTCCCGTCGGAATTTGGGGAAATGATCAGGTTTTCAGAAAGCGTTTATTACCAGAGTAGATTGATGTTTACATATAACATCCTTACAGATCTCTCAGACATTGCTTCACTGCCAACGAGCCTGTTCAGTACCCCGGTGAAGTTATCTGACCCTTTTTCACTGAATTTCTTTTCACCACTTCAGAAAATATTTATGCGTTTAAACGATAAGACGAGGGCAATCATTTCTGAATTTCCTTTCATCGTCTTAATGGACTAGGTGGGGGCAATCATTTCTGAATTTCCTTTCACCACCTGTCTCAGTATTTACTTTTAAAACAGGAAGATGGGAGCAATCAGTTTATATCAAGGCTGAGATCTGCGTAATATTTTTTATCAAAGGTCTGCCAACTTATTTTGATTACTTGGTATCAACCTTCCTTTGACCCTCACAATACCTTTAGTTCTTAGGGAGACAAGGGAGAAAAATGAAATTTTAAGGAACATCCTGTTCGAGCAAGATTTGTTTTTTCGGACGCTATTGAAAAACCTACGAAAGTTAGGATCGCTATAAACGTTCCTTAGCTTAGTAGAGGATCAAGTAGTTGTGAAGACCAGCTTTCTTATTAAGATTTGCTTCAGAATCCACGGGGTTTGAAACGAAAAATATTTATCCCTTCCCAAAGGCTTGGGAAGATAGTGACTCACTAAAAGTTAGGCCCAAATATAGACAGAAAACAAGGCAACAATTAAATGGTTTAATATAAAAACGGTCACAATAGTTCTGGACTAGTTTTCGAATGCATTTGGGAACAAAAATTATGACTGATTTCTTTTGGTTTAACATATTCATTCAAATTTAGTTTGAAGATCAAAGCCAAAAATAATCCTGTTATCTAATCCCTTTATATTTCAATTTGAACAACATTACCTTAGATTGTTAAAACAGCCTTTGATGAACTGTATATTGAGAAAACTCACCTCTGTCTTTTCTTTTCAATTTCTTTGTGGACCATGAATTATCTTATGTATCACCTGTTTTATGTCGTTCTATTTCCAACACCGACCTGTCCATTATTTTTCTGCTAGTTTTGTCTGAGGCTGGAATCCTGCAAAAACAAATACAAATGTGATCGAAAAATGTGTGAAAATTTAGGAACAAAAACCCAAAATTTAATGTAAATATTTGAACGGAAAAATACAAATATGTACAAAAATTCATACTAAAATTTATTTATTTACAATTATATATATATAATTTATTTATTTTGTTTTATTTCTTTTTTATCCGACGACTGTCACGTCATGTAGTGCTTTAGATATCACCCGTTGACAGGGGCGCTGAGAACTTCCCCATCAATATTTTCCAGAAGAAAGGAATTCTTTCCTTCTGGAGCCGAGACCCTAAATGGCCCATACCAAAGATGATCAAATTTTCCATGCTTTGCATCTTCTTCCCTTCTCGCATCCCATCTTAGCACTAACTCACCTGGGAGGAATTCCCTATTCTTTGCCTTGATATCGAACAATGCTTTCATATCGTCCTGGTACTTCTGCATTTTCTCATCAACCTCCACTATGTATTGTTGAACCTCGATCAGCTGATTAATTCTCCTGGTTACATGATTGGGTTCTTCGTTCTGATCCTACCATAATTTCATCACTGGCAATGCTAAGTTTATAGGTAGAACCGCCTCAGTCCCATATACCATCTGAAATGGAGAAATGTCGATAGACCTTTTAGTGCTGATGCGGTTTGCCCACAATGCGTGCTTCAAATATACATGCCAGGACCTCTTATTTTCGTTCAGTACCTTTTTTATTACGTTTACCAGGCTCTTATTAGATGATTCAGCCAGCCCATTTCCCTGAGGGTAATAAGCAGTGGAATGGCCGAGAACGATACTGTACTTCTGTCAGAAGTCGATCATAGCCATGGACTTGAAGGCCTGGGCGTTGTCGGTAACAATCTTTTGGGGACACCCGAATCTTGATAAGATGTTATCTTCCAAGAAGTTGATCACCACTGAGTCTGTTGCTCTTTTGGTTGGAATTTCTTCCACCCACTTGGTAAAATGATCTGTGGCCGTTAATATCCACTTATGCTGAGCACTGGAATGGGGATTAATTTCTCCTATGAAGTCTAATCCCCATTGTTGAAATGGGGCTTCAGTTTTGACTGGAACGAGTGGTAGTGCAGGGAGTTTTTGCTTACCAGCGAATATTTGACATGAGTAACAGGTACGTACTTTAGTATTAACGTCCGAAAATAGTTTCGGCCAATAGTATCCGACTCTCAGGATATTGTAGGCTGTGGCTCTCTATGCATGGTGTCCCCCGCAGATTCCTTCATGAAACTCTTCTATAACTCGCGGAGTTTCCGACTCAACTAGACAGACTAGTAAAAACCCGAGTGGATCCTTCTAGTATAGTTGATTTTCGGAGATGCAATATTTTGAAGCATGGAGTTTCAAAGTTCTACCTTTGGCTGGTGTTAGTCCATCTGGACATTTCAGGTCTAACAAATAGAAAACTATATCTTTATACCATTATGACAACATGAATTTTTCTTCAACCTTGCTTGGGTGTGTTTGGTCATCCGGCTCTTGCAATTGTGTGTCTCCGTCTTCCCCTTGTAAGCAATTGATGTCAAGAGCTCTAAGGTTCGACTCAGCCAAGAGTTTGTCCAGACCCTGCCCCTTTATTAATTTAGTCAGCTTGACTTCAAGATCAAATTATTGTATTTTAGCGAGCCAAAGCCCTCGTTTTCCATCACTATCTGGCTGTACCAATATATCTTTCACAACACTGGTTGGTACGTACGTGATAATTTTTGAATGAAGAACGTAAGTTCTGAATGCTTTAAGCGCTTTCACCATTGCGTACACTTGTTTTTCCATTATATCATATTTTAGTTCGGCGTCTCTAAGTTTATTTCTAAAAAATGTGATCGGTCGTTCAAAGCCTTCATCATCTTTTTGTAGCAACACCGCAGCAATAGTATGTTCAGAAGCGAACGAGAAGATGAAGAAATCTTTCAAGTAATTTGGCCTTACTAACACAGGTGCTTCATTGATGACTTTTTTAATATGCTCAAACGACGCTTTAGCCTCGATCGTCCAATTTACTCTTCTATCCTTTCTCAGCATTCCTATGATCAATTTGACAATCTCAGCAAAATTTGGTACAAACCTTCGTAAAAAATTTATTGTTCCTAAGAAAGATTGAATTTCTTTTACGTTCCTAGGAATCCTGAT
>JZKD02S1981052.1:214841-241880 GCA_000966675.3 Picea glauca | reverse complement strand
TACAAACCTTCGTAAAAAATTTATTGTTCCTAAGAAAGATTGAATTTCTTTTACGTTCCTAGGAATCCTGATATTTTGTATCGCTTCAACCCTTTTAGGATCAATATTGATCCCATCTTTAAATACGATATGCCCCAGAAGCTTACCTTCCTGCATAGCGAAATGTGATTTCTTTAGTTTCAAAGACAGACCATACCTACGACATTTTTTGAAAGTTTATTTTAAATGGATCAAATGTTCTTCATCGGTTTTAGAAAAAACCGTCAAATCATCAAGGTAGATTACTACGAACTTATCTCTTTCCCCAACGAAAGCAATATCCATGGAACGCTGGAAGGTAGCCCCTGCATTCATCAAACCAAAAGGCATTTTATCATACATGAATGTACCCCATGGTGTGGTGAAAGTGGTTTTTTCTCTGTCTTGCTCATTCATGGAAATTTGGTTGTACCCAGAAAATCCATCTATCATAGACATTCGATTTTCTCCAACTACCCTTTCCAAGACATGGTCCATTTTGGGGAGCGGATAATTATCTTTAAGAGAGGACCTGTTCAAATTCCGGAAATCCACACATAGTCTGATTTCTCCGTTCTTTTTTCTGACTGGGACTAAATTTGCCACCCAGTCTGAGTACCTTAGAGGTACAATTATTTTCTCATCTAAAATCTTCTTAACTTCCTTTTCAATAATGGGCAACAGAATGGGGTTAAACTGCTTGAGCTTTTGCCTAAAAGGCTTGACTCTGGGCTTCAAAGGTATCTTGTGCTCAATTATAGAAGTATCATATGTTCGAAGCTCATCATAGGACTAGGCGAAAACGTCTTTATACTGTCTGAGTAGGTTTTTGTACTGGTCTTTTACCTTAGGAGGGAGGAATTTAGATATCTTTACTATCCTGGAATCTTTTTCAGTTCCTATGTTGCAGTCCTCCACTTCTTCTGGTTGGGGCTGCAAAGTGGACTTCACAGGTATGTTGTTCTGATCAAAGAGTCTTTCCAAAGGAATTAAGCCTTTCGGGATTTGGTTATTTTTAAGGACCAACATGCGATGATCCGCTATTTTTTCTCGGAAGGTTTCAGGATCTTCGTTTTCTTGCATAATCTTTATCAGGTCATTTTGGTTTTCTTGGTTTGGATGGGTTTCAGAGAACTCACCTATTGCCATAAGAAATTTCTAGATTTGTTCGTCATCTTCAAAAACCTGCCAGTGTCGGATATTGTCTGGTATAGAGGGTTTATATCTGATTTCAATATGATATTTCAGTTTAACATTCGTGGGAGGAGAAAAGGTTGAGGCTGCCTTAGCCAATGCGTCAGCATGTAGATTCTTTGTGCAAGGAATAAAATGGACTGTTATAGATGAGAAAAAATTCTCCATCAAATCCCAAGCACAATTTTTGTATGTTCTTAGTCTGGGATGCTTGGCTTGGTATTTTCGGTTAACTTGTCTTACTATCAATTCAGCGTCATCGTAAACCTCCAAGTTTTTTATGTTTAACTTCTTAGCAGCCTCTAATCCTAAGATTAAGGCTTCATAATCACATACGTTATTTGTGTAATCTATGTCCCACTGCAAACAATATGAGAAAGGAACAATAAAATTATCTTCAGGTGCTACCAAAAGTATGCCAACACCAGCTCCTTCAGAAGACAAAGCGCCATCGAAGTACATCTTCCAGATACCATTTTTGCATAGTTCTTCAGTCAATGGACCAAGCTCTTCCTGCTTCATATCAAATTCTTCTGGACACCCATCTAAACCATCATCAAAAGACAATATGCAATTCCCTAGATCTTGGTCTACAACGTAAATGGGAAAGTTATTCGGGTTCTGAGGATTACTGACAGTATACGCTAATCTCGTTTCTCGGTACAAACGGGTAAATTGACCACCGAAAATTGGGATTGTGGCATATGACATTTCCAATTGTAGAGATCCCCCCAACTTGGCTCCCCATGATCTGGATAACAACATACCATATTTGGGGGGAATATCTGCGATAACCACATCCATCAGGATACTCTTGACCGGGACCTGAGCCAAGGTAACTACCAGATCTTTTATCATTCCCATACATTTAACTTTTCTCGAATCAAACGAGTATAGGTCTCCATAGGGTCTAGTGATCTGGAGCCCAAGTCTCTCCATTATAACTTTGGGCATAACATTATGTGAAGCCCCAGAGTCTAACATGCAGTTATGCAGTAACTGGTCATGTATATTCAGGGTGATATAGAAAGGATCGACGTTGTCCTTGGATCCCTCAAAATGAGGACCAAAGGTGATGTTAGGTCTGTCGTCTTCTAGGTTGATAACATCGGAGTGACTTTCTGGCTCATAAACACCCATCACTTTGGCAATTTGCTTCCGATAAGTGGGGTTTTTTGCTAATTCTACCAAAGGATTCGGTATCTTAATTTTATTTAATTCATTTTCAAAATTGTAAGATGTATTTGCCTTGTCCGTTTCTTTGGTTAAGACTTCAGATCTTTTTTCTTTTGACTTGTTTGCTTGGATTGCTTTATCACTCGTGACCTTAGTTGAAGACGTAACTTTATCTGTCGGTCATGTTTCCTTTGTTTGGGTTTCAACTTTTTTCACCTCAGACTCTTGAGTCTTTGTTATATTGACTTTATTGCTGGGTAACAATGTCTCTTCCAAAGGAGGTTCATGAGGTTGACCCCTTTGCAGGATTCTCTTAGGTTGGTCAGTTGAGGCATGCTTATTTTTAGACTTCAGATTGTATTTGGGTTGAAAATCAGCCGCTATCATTCCTGATTCTGGTTGAGATACGTGGAGGTCAGTATGATCATCTTCTCCCTTTTCATTAGATGGTTGAGGGGTATTTGAAGACTTCTCATAGTCTTCTCTGGTAAAAAATGACTGCGTACATTCATCACCGAAACATGCGACTTCATCTTCTGAATCTCCGAAATCTTGGAGGTCATTTGCTCCTAAATTTTTTTCGTTTTTTAGCGGAGCTTGTATTTTTTGATCTTCATTCTTCATTTGCCTTTGTTGATTTTGAGGATTTGGGTTTCTCCTAAAGTCCCTCTTGTTATAAGGATCAGATTTAGCCTGATCCAACTCCATCTTAGAGATTTTGTTAGACAGATCTTTTATTATTCGGGCCATATCGTCTACTCTGTCGTTAGTATATCTATTTGACCCGGAAGGATCCGTTGTTTCCCTATAACGTCTATTTTCATGGTCGACTGTTTCTACCTTAGCCTTTAACTTACCTGAAGCCATCATATTAGATTCTATTTCGACAACATCGTCTTGCATTCTATTCAAGGTGGCTCCTCTTCTTTCTCGCAGAAGAAATGCAAAATCAGGTTTGAAGGCTCCCGCAAAGGTTACTTTGGATGAGGGTTCGGAAGGTTTAACAACGGCTGGAATTTTATTATAAAGTTTGTTAAATATCAGAATAAATTCCATAATAGTTTTTGAGTTCTTTTTCCTTAGGGAGCCCAACTTGGTAAGGTAATATAAGTGATCCTTTCGCTCTCCCCATTTTCTGAGGAAAGCATCCTCCAATGCATCATATGTCCGAATAGAAGCTGCAGGAAGGCTCCTAAACCATGTTCGGACCTGTCCTTCAAAGGTCTGTACAAAAAGTCTCGAATAAACATCCTCATTCTCAATACCACAGATGTCTACGAACTGGTCAAAAAAGTTTATATGCTCAGTTGTGATTAGATCTCCCTCCCCAGTGAACTTAGGAAGATTTTTAATGTAGTTGTTAGGTAAATCATGGAGGGGAACTGGTAAAACTAGGGGAGCATATCTTACTGCTACTTTCGCAAATACTCCGGGAGGAGGGACATTATGATGTCCTCCACCTCCTCCTCCGACGCCTGCCATCAACTTGGGAGTAGGAAAAGAGGGTGTAACACACTCTTTGGAATCAGGTGAAATTGGGAAGTCCTGCCGAAGAAAGGCTGATATATCAAACGATAACGATCTTTCTAAAGTACCTTTACCCTTGTTTATAGATGGGAAAGTCTGATGTGGCTCACTCCTAAATTCTGAGTAGTTTTTTTCCAGATCTTTGGTGTCAGATAGAGGGCTGCCATAAGTAGGAGGTTCTGAAGGGCATTTGGTCTTTAAAAGTGGGTTTTTGGGTTTATTAACTGAAGCGGTTGTCTCAAGCGAGCCTCTCGCTCTTAAAAATTTTTCAGGATTATTAATAAGCGTAATCAGCTTGCCACCCGGGTTCTATCTGGTATGCCTCCTACCAGACACCAGTTTGTTTTTCAGTGGAGTCTCCAAGTGAAATATTTAAACAAGCCTTAAAACGGTGTGCACTCTATGTTCACTATCAAAGAGCAACACTATCAACGAAATTGTTTGTCGTTTTCCCAGGGAAAATATTTTGTAACTTCGTTCCCCGACAACGGCGCCAGAAAGATGTTGTTCCTGAGTCTTTACTAAGGCTTAAAGTACAGTGTCAAGGCATCTGAAAGTATGTAAAATATGAATACGAGAATAAAGTCACCTTCGGTATGAGAAACTAAGGTAGATTTCTACGTTCTCGTCGTCTAGCTTCCAACTGCTCTTGAGCAGTTATATCACATTCAATGGTTGCCCATGAACGTTCAAGTTCTTCCTAGGTGTTAGCAGTTATAAGTATTGTGTCAAAAATATTTAAAGCGATATGTGTTTGATTAAGTAGTCCGGGTTGAATGTTAGGTTGAGTTGCTACAGGGACAGTCATTGAGGAACAATACCAGTAAGGAATGATTTAACGAGAGATTTCAACGCTGTTCAATTTGGTCGAATTGAAGAGAAACTTTTGAATGAAGAATGAAATAAAAATGCAAACTGAAGGCCCTTTCCCATAACTGTGTTATTTTTAATAAAAATATGTGGGGTGAGAGAAAAACGTTTAGATGTAGATAACGTAAGGTTCCTGTCAATAGAAAACTCGCACATACATAGAAGAAAAAACTAGCACAGACATAATTGATATAGTGTAAATAAATATATGATTCTGTAAATGCAAATTGGTCTTACACCCGCTGATAGTTGGTGCAGAGGAAAGACAAGAAACAATTACAGAATGATGAAATCGTTTCACTATAGTAGTGGTCGTACTAAATTATAGTGATACACATCAATTATGTAGAGAAAAATGAAAAGAAACAAAAAACATAATAGAACAAACTTGTAACACAGTCGTGAAGGAATTAGGAATCTTCAAATTTGCTTGTATTAACTTCTTGAATGCAGAAAATCTATTACAATCACTCCCAAAAAGGTCCAGCCTTGTTCTCTTCTTTTTGTGATCTATTTATACAAATTTTGCCTCTCGGTTTAGAAGAGCGAAATCACTCCATCTGTCCTAATCCATTTTCAAAAAAGTGCCAGGTGCCTGTCTTTGCTTACATTCAATGCATATGATACATTTGTCCATAAAATGGAATACAAGCTGTGAAGGTTCCTCTTGACATCTGGGAGGAGCGAAATCACTCCATTTCTCCTACTCCTTTTTCAAGAAGTGCCAGGTGCTTATCCTCGCATGGATTCAGTGTACATGATACATTTGTCCACAAACTGGGATACAAGCTGTGAAGGCTCGGCTTGACATCTGGCTTCGGAAAAATAACACTCTCGGGCTAACTGTGGAAGTTTATTACCTATTTGTGCATCGACGATGTCAAGGGCGCCGAGTTGTGCACTAGGTTGAATCAAATGTTGGTCGATTTGAGCCATGTATATCCTATCCATCTTAGAGATTTCCGCCGAATTCCTCTCATTCTTCTCCTTCATGTCGAGGGAAATCCGATCTATATTCATCTGCCTTAGTGTCTCTGTGTCACTTCCACTCTCCATTCCTAATAGCTCACCATTTATGGCATTGAAGGCTTCTTCTAATGAATTTGTCACTTTTTGAGCCTGCTCCTTGCTTAAAGTAATATCATGTTCCCAATTTTTTAACAAAATATTACCCCTATTTTGTTCAGCAATGGTGAGTCTGGGAGGACCTTCTGAAAATCTGTTGTTGGTAGCTATCAATGCTTCTTGGAAAGTGACCCGAGCAACTTCTGGGTTTCTCCCTTTGACAATCAGATTCTTAGAAATCTGATGCATTAACAAGAAATCTTCTCGAATCTCCCCTACTTTGTTTAGCAGACTCTGTTGAGCAGAAGAGATCCTTCTCCGAATATCGATTGCTCGGGATTTAACAATCTCGATGTCGATCACCTTGCTTTCTGCGCCCTCTAACTGAGCCTGCAGCTGTGTGATCATATCCCTCTGCTGAACCGACTGTACCTGACCATCTCGAATCACTGAATTTGCTTGTTCCAGCTTGGTTTTGAGGACTTCGATTTCTTTCTTATCGGCCAATCGGGCCAGCTCTATTTCTCCACTCTCTTGACTCCTAGCGCTTTCTGCTGTCGAAGCCACTCTGGCTTCAAGAGTCTTGATCAGGCGATTTTTTGCTTTGAGCTGATTCTTTAACGCCTCGACCGAGAATTGATTTTTCGTCGCATATGCTTCTAGCGTCCCTACAATCTCCATAGCAAATTCATCTTTCCTTTTGTCCATCCCATCGGTCATCACTTTGAACCTTTTGACAGTTGATCCTTCCTCCCGGGAGAACTCCCTTTTCACAACTGCCTTTCTCTTTTTGTCGAAGAAAAATTCATTAGGAGGAAGTTCTTCTGCTCTGAATGGCCTTAGTTCTTCGCAGAAAATCCATCCTTCCTGTATGTTTCCTTGCGTTGACTGCAAAGGGGTGACAGAGGTGATGGGTTCCCTGATTTGCTTCACGGCCTTTCCTGGTGTATCAAGGGAGTCTTTCTCCTTCGGAGGATTAGAGGTCTTTGTCTCTGTCCCTGTCTCTGGATTCTGAGTTTCTGGCAGGTCTGTGTGTTTTACTTCCGCCTCTGGACTATGTTCCTTGGGAGGTTCAGTAGTCTCTTTTTTTGTTTCGGGATTCTTCTCCTGCTCAGGACTGTTCTCCTGTTCGGGATTTTTTTTCTGCTCGGGACTCTTCTCCTGTTCAGAATTCTTCTCCTGCTGTCCTTCCTGACATTTTTCGGTGTTAGAAGTTTGGCCCTCATAGCTTTTAGCCTCCTTCTCTTTATCCTTGGAAAGTCCCAAACCTCCTAGCACCACGGGGAGACATCTTTTCCTATGCTCCTGAAATTTTAAAACAGAGGCTCTGTCTTCGGGTGCTAGAGATCTGATTCGAAATTGCACTTCTGCATAGGACCTTGCCCCTCGAAAAACATCATCAGAGGGTGAGCATTCATGTTCAAACCTCTTTAATCCACAATTTCCCAAATGGGTGCTTACAATCCTCTAAGGATCATGCTTTTTGTACTCAATAGAGACTAGGCTCAAGTCTTCTAAGGTTGCAGCCTCAGCCTTAGCATGTTTGAAATCTAATAAGGAATAGGAATTAAGCCAAACAGGGAAAAATGGCCATAACTTCTTTGATGATGCTTTGAGCTCTTTACTCACTCCGCCAATCACTGTTTGTCGAGCAATCTCATGACAGGCCAGCTTGTCGGGGATGAACAACAGTAGCGCCAAAGGAGGAACAACAACTCCAAAAACTCTAAAATATAAGAATTCTTCTTCTACGTACCAGTCCTCGATACTGCTCAGATTCCCAGCAATGTTATCCGAGATGCAGGGTGGCGAAAGACCAAAAATGGCGATGTGCAGGGGCACCATCACCCAGTTGAAAATCTCATAAATAAACGTATTTGCGTTATTTTCCCACAGCTTGTCGTGGTACTCATGCACAGTTTTTTCTTGGGTTGGACTCCAAGCCCAATTCATCAAAGGAAAAGGTGTCATGGAGCATATTGCGTCCATGATATATGCGGACATGAAGAATCTGGATGGTCTTCCACTGCTTTTTTCTCCTGGTACTCTGTGACCCTGTTGAACAAACTGTCAGAGAGCATCTTCGCCCAATTAAATGAGCAACCTTTTGCTACCCGAAATATGAGAGGTACCCACCAGATGTAAAAATGCATGGTATCATCACTTTCGAAAAGTCGACACGTCATCATCGCCACATACATATACTGTGGCTCCAGCGAAGAAATTGAATACACGCCCTTGTCATTCGCTCTGAATGTCGCGGAGCGCGAAACCCAATCTTTTATCAAACCAGACATGGTTTTATCATATTCTTCGCACTCCTTCTTTTTGAATTCCTCCAGGAATTCATTGCCATATATATATTTAGAAGTCACCGGTAGCTTATACATAGATTGGATATGCTCTGGTCTGAAAGTCCCGACCGTGTTTCGTCGGTCATTTATGATAGTTCTGGTGGGTAGGTCAATGTGATCCAATGCCCATCGAATCATGTCGTAGTATGGGAGCAACCAAGGTCTGGTTGCAACCAGGTGCATCCCCGACTGAAAAATTGTCTTGTACTTAGTGTTCAGGTCGTCCTTTACAATATCATTGTCATTGTCATCTAAGTCTGAATAATTTACCAACTCGGATTGCAGAATGTCTGAAATAAATGACTAGGTGGGTACTGAGCCGCTAGTCCGAGGTGAAGTATCTGAGACGTTGTCTGGACCCTGCGTTGCAACCTCGACATTCACTTTCATTGCTCTCCTTGGGGCCATGGCTGACGCTTTCTTTTTCGCTCTTCTGCAATAGACCTGTGTATACATGCGGAAATGAGTTTCCTCGAAGAAAGGTGAGCTCTTTGCGCTTATGAGAAATGTTTAAAAAGAATGAAACTCTCGTATATATTTGAAAACTCTGTACCTTTTGAAATAAGTCTGTCAAATCGCAAATAAAACCAAATTTAATGTATAAATCTGATCTTATTTATTCATGGATTTACCCTAATTATTCATTAATGTCATCAATGTTTAGCGGCTTGACAGGTAGTTGGGTTATGGAGAGCAATTAAATACCTCGTGAAGAGTGCCAAACTCGATGCACGGGATGGATCTCGTTTAATTTAAAATTACAAATATTAACGACTTAAAGAATTTTCTCATCTTTCGCTGTATTGTGAATTTCCTTTTCATGCTTTGACTATTCAACTCGTGAGGCTGCGAGTGCTGGTTTTACCTTAATTAATAATAACCATGATTTTGCGCATTCTTAATTATATATCTTAACCTAAACGCCATATCACGACTCGGGAATTTGAAGACAAACTTTTGGGAGAATGATATGCCGAGTCGCGATATCGCGATGTGGTGATAATTAGGGATCGAATTAAGAGAAGGAAATCTTAGATTAGGCGACTAATTAATCTCGCTATAATTATGTCGCAACTTCGTGAATCAGAGTTTTGGACACCCTAAATCGATGAAAGAAAGTGCCGAGTGACGATGTGCCGAGAACCAAATTTAACCATGGTTAGTTTTTTACCTTTGGTCCTTGACCAAGGTTATCACAAAAGTTATCGTGTTCTCGGCTCTCGGGGCTGTAAAAACAAAAACTTAGGTTCGACGAATGCCAAGACGCGAATTCCCAAATATTCATGCTCATGAGTTTAAAAGTTTTACCCTAGTTAATGTTTTTCACGCAAAAAACGAATTCGCAGTTTCGCGTTTCGGGACTTATGAATTTAGAGATTGAAGTATCCGGCTTGCGATGTCCCGAAATAAAACAAAAGAGCAATCATAATTGAGAAAAATGAATCTTTTTTGAAAGTGACAAAGCATTGCTATTCATGGGACAAGATTTCAAAGATTTATGATTTCAGAAGGAAAAGAAAAACAACTTTAGATGTCAAGTATAAAAAATCGAAATTTGCGCGAGGTGAAAAACAAGGGCGGATCCAACAGATCCACTATGTATTCTTTGTGGCTACGATCAGTCCGAGTCATCAGAGTATAGATCCACATTGTATCTTCAGTGGCTATACCTTCTTATCAATACAATTATGGATCCGCAGTGTATTTTATGTTGGCCATATCTTGCAAGTCTTGATCACCCAAGCATAGGTATGCCTGCCTTGGGTTTTGAAACATGTCATGATATTTGTTGGATGTTTGTGTGCAGCTTTCGTCAGGTTCTCTGAGTCTATACCCTTGCTTGAACATCTACAAAGAATTTTAGTTATCAGTTCGCATCTTCTAACTTCATACTTTGGGGGGCAATCTTTTACACGTCAAAATTACTCAACTGGATAAGTGTCGCATGTTCCTCTCAATTGTCGTAAATGTCGCATCTTCCTTACAACTTTTGCAAGTGTTTCAAGTTGTTCATAAGTGTTGCAAACATTGTTCAAGCATACTGCCATGATGACGACACTAAGGAGGCACTTAAAACATCTCATACACTTGATTTGGAGAAGGGGAACTGGTTAACTGAAGTCAAGTAACTCTTAACACCTGAGAAGAGCTCTCAAACAAAGGTTCTGAGGGTGAGCGCTCCCCTAGATCAGCCTTAGGAGCACTGGCGCTCCCCTATAAGGCCTCAGGGAGCGTTATAACGCTTGTCTACCCCTCTGAAGGAGTGTTATCCACCTTTGGAGCGCTGGTGCTTCCCTTAATCTTCCTAAGGAGCGCTACAGTGATATGATGCCCATTTTGAGGGAGCGCTGCCTAATCTGAGGTAGTAGTTGGCCCGTTGAGGAGAATAAGGGGAGGATCTTTCAATTTTAGAAGGAAGTTGCATTTGAATTCTTGGTTCCATTAGGAGATCCCTGATCTAAGGAGGAAGTTCCTCAACTTGTTCTAAAGATAACTCAAGAGGTTAAGCTCCTCTCAACCTATATAAGAAAGCTCTATGATGGTGAAAGGGAGGAAGAATTGCTAGCATGAAACCTATGATCTCATAGGAAACACATAGTCAGCCAAAGGAGAGTGATCAGTGAAGTTTTTGTCATCCAGGTTGTGGATCTTTCGAGCAAGGGTTAGACGAAGGGGATTTGACGAAGCTGTCGCATTCGCATCTACGATTGTAAGTACTACTGTCGTTATTCTCATTAATATGACATGCTTGGCCTATTTCTTTCTAGTTAGTGTTTGATGTTACATAAACTTGTCATTGATAGATAGATCTATTTTCAAGCTAATATCAATAGATTAGGAAGTGGTCGTATCTTGTTTGTCTACAAGACTCATCGAGGAGCAAAGGAACAGAGCTCAACTCGGAGTGTGCAGGGACAAACGTCGATAAAAAGGTACTTTTGTTCCCCTTCCTTCTCATGTGTTAGTTTGTATAGATTTGAAAGAAAGTCAGTGTCCACGTTAATCATTTTCTGTCTTAGAGTTAAGGTCAAGCTCTTTGAGGCAATCTACCTGTCCGCAGGGAGATTTTCCTACAACACCAACATGTGACTGAACTTCACAAGATGCAGTCAAGGAAGGCAGGGTCCAAGGATCGTTAAAATAGGAATTTCAAAAAGGAATAGACCTCTCTAATGAAACGGGCCTGTTGGACATGGTGTAAACATGGTGAATCAGTGCCATGAAGTTGAAGGTACCCATAAGGGATGAATACATTCCAACATCGATATTCTCAGTTTTCATCTAAGAATTGTCTACCACGGGGATTGACAGTCCAACTGATGCACTGAGGCTAGAATATTCAAAGGACAACTGGTTGATCGTCACAATCTTCCCATTGTGAGGAAAACAAAGAGTGTGGAAGATGAATGATACGATGACAGTGATAGCATAAGTTCAATTATGTCCTAGTAACAAGTTGTAATCAAGGGGTGCATCAACCACCTCGACATCCACCTCTACCATATTCCAACCTAACTGAACTGGAAAGGTAGGAACAATACCGTGAGGGCTGAATGAATGACCATCAAAAGCAATCAACATGGTCGGAGACTGAGAGAGAGTCAGAGAGACGAGAGATTTCCAATAGATCAGGGACATCACACATGTTGCAGTGCCTTCATCAACAACCACATGCTTGATGGTATACTTTGAGTAGCCCACATGGATTTGGAATGGCACATGGTAAGGAAAGTGAGGCTTCACATCTGTGATGTCAAAATTGATAACTTTTGAACCACTGGGGTCTAGTGATCTTAATGTAGATAACAAGGAATTCCTATGTGAATGAAACATCTAGAGTACCTCCAGGGTCGACATTGCACAAGGGGTTTGATCCAAGTCCCCAACAATAGAGTAATTCTCGGTGGCTCTAGCATTTGGATTGTGGGTAGAGCTCTTGATTACACCTTTTAGAATACGAGGCGGTGGCTCTGGGTTTTTGATCTGCAAGGGCGTCTCTCGAGGATGAGGAGATTATAAACGAGGTAGAGGTTTTGGATAATTGTAATCATGAGACCGGATGGCTACATTAACTTGAGAATTTACCATATTGATGCACAAACAGTCACCATCTTGTGCCGGTGGGTTTTGACTCCCATCAACCAAATTTGTAGCATTTTAGGAGCTTGAGTCCATGTTCTAGTTATGTGGAAAAGAATTCATCAGCACAATGAGCGGTAGAGATCAGATCCTTGCATATTCCACAATCTTGGGGCATAAATGAGTAAGGTGATCATTTGTACAAATATTGCAAGGAAATTTCACCTTACGCCTTTCTTTCTTTCCCTCACCAGCATTGTTATTTGTCCTCTCATTATTACCATTTTCCTTGGGTTTATTATTATTCTTCCCACCCTTAGGATTATTATTACATCCTTTCTTATTATTCTCACCTGGTTGTTGGTTACCATTTGGGTCGGTCGACGATTGCACAGAATGTACATCTGTCGACTGAGTGGGGTTGGAAGACACATATGAAGTTGGCCCTCCTATAGACTATATTAGAGACAACTCTTTCAAATGGCTTGTCATTGAGTCTGCAGATTTCACATTAGCGGAGCCTACAATGCCATCGACATGAGGTCTGGGCTTTTGTCTAGGGTCATAGTTTGACCTTGGTGCGTCTGGAAGAATCTCATATAATATCCAAAACTAAGTGTATATAAGATCTAACTATTGGGATTTGAAGATTGTTTCTTCCTCATATGTAACCCTAGATGTAGCAACATCCTTCAAAATAGGAGGCTGTAAGGAATTAAGGAACCATTCTAACAGGAATTTCAGTGGTATGCAGGTCTTCATCAACCTCTTTCATATATGCCACTCCTAGATTTTATCCTAGATATGAGTGGCTTTGTCCTAGCATAAGGTCGAAAGAGGTTCTGGGCCAGCATCATAACGAACTGGTAATTCGAAGCGGTTAAGGAATTATAACACCATCTGACTAAAGGTCCCATATGCCCCCCTAGGTAGCTTGATATACTACTTTGCGGAAACCCCTATGAGGCTATGTTGAAATAATATTAACCAAATGGAATCATCGTTAAGGGAATTCAAAGAGCACCATAAGTGAAAGGTGGTAACGTGATCACCATGGTCCTCACCATTATTTCCTTCGAATTTCATAATATCCAAAGGAAGCTTGGTGGGAACGGGGGGGCATATAGGATCATGACACACAGGGTCATTCATCAACTTAAACAAGTTTGGTAGATTGAGCATGGCCAGAAAAGGGAGACGGGGTTGCGACATCTGGCCCTAAGCTACCTGGAAATATTGTGTTTGAGGAATCACATCCCATCCAGGGTTCTGGTAAGAACTATGGACCTGTCCATGATTGTAACACCCTCCTCCAAGATGATTCATAAGAGGTTGGTTGGGCACCATTCCAGTAGGAATGTTCTTATGGGGGTTATAAAAACTGCCCCCAACCGGAGTGGCTCCAGGTTGGGGGTTTCCCAAGGTGTGAAACTAACCTCCTCCGAGTGTGAATCTAGAGGATAAAGGTGGATTCTTCATTCCAAACATGTTGTTCATAATTGACACTGAGGAGGTGAGTGTAAAGGATGGAAAATGAGCATAATCGTGTTCACCAGGTTGGTTACTCCACCCAGAAGCAACATGATTAGACCTGAGGTTAAAATAAAAAAATCTTCCCACGGTAGGATTCGTTTGAGGGATCTAAGAGCCACCAAATGAGAACGAAGTATAAGGAGGAGTTGTTCCCCCAAGTCTAATGCTATAATTAGGGCCAGCACCTGGGATGGAGTTTGAAAACTACGAAGTGAAATTCAACATACCATAGGGAAAATGACTAGAGGCCATCATGATGGACTGAACATTATAGCTCGATAAGTGACCAAGAGACCCAAAAGGGTTCGTGGAAATATGTTGAGTATTCACTATAGGATGGGAAACAATGATGATAGGTGCCTCTGATACTACAACCATTGTGGTTGCAGGAGTCGAAGGGGTGCCATTAACTATAGCAGGTATGGGAGTCGAAGGGATCCAAATATCTTGATGACTCATTTTAGTACTCATCCTTGTAGAATCACAAATCTCATAAGTGGAGTTTTTTTTACCACGTTTAATAACTCTACACCTTTTAGAAGGAAAATACTCAAAATGTAGTTGTAACTGTAACAAGTGGCAAGACTGGCAGGGAAGCTTGTTCGACTCCATGATGACTTAAGATTCAAGATATAAAAAAAAAATCCTAAGTACAACTAGTAATCAAACAGCACACCAAAAATAATCAAACAACCAATATGCACACAAACAAGATAAAGTGGTTGAAAGGGGCCTCCCTCCCTAAAGTAGGCATGCCTCGCCCAAGAGGGGCCTGGGACTCCCTGCTAAAGATCGGAGGTATCAAAATCATTTATGAGGGCCCTCGTGGGCTTAACAACCAGTTGGTGAGATCCCCCTGGATAGGTAATCCTCCATAAAGGTTGTGTGTTGTCCGGCCCTTATCTGACCTAGGGTGCCTGCAGAATAACCCCTACAAGTAACCTATGTCGCGCCTAAGTCAAGCAACTAAGAAACAATGGTATAACCGATGCACAGGCGAACAATCGTAAGTCAGGTCCATCTTATGGGCAGGGTAGCAAATCCCAGAACCTTGAAATCACTGCATCTCATAGAGGTAAGGGCACTAGCAAGATTTCCATATATGAATATATCCCTAGAAATATATCTGACACTAAGAAGGTATCAAGGGGATATCTCTTCAACCGACCTCACGCAACCTTGTTTTTAACTCCATTGTAAGCGAAGCCACTTGATATTACTGATTATACAATGGATTTCTCCACTCCCTTAGTCAGACACATATGTTGATTTAATATTTTTGGAGAATTTTACTCAAAAAATCCTATTCCAAGGCACTAAATCCTAAGCTAGTTTGTGCACCCTAGAAAATAAAATCGTTACTAATCAATTTTAAATTATAGCATTAATTTTAATGGCCTCACTTACTCAAAAGGTGCGGTTGTGAAACTAGTGATGTTATGACTCAACAAGTAAAATAAATGAAAAGGAATACAATGCAAAGTCCTAACTTCAATTTCCAATAAATGATATGCTTCTTAAAAATGCAATTTTCAATTCAATTCTGCAATTCTAAATAAAAATGAAATCTTTCTTTACATGCACTAAGATAAATGACAAAGACTCAAGAGATGAAAATGTCAATCAATGTAAAATTCCTAATATTTTTGTATTTTCAATATAGGAACAATGAAAATGCAAGGATTGAACAACAACTTGATATAAAGACTCTATTGTGTACAGACAGAGACAACCTAAGTAGGATATCAAGGAGGAAAACACCCAACCCAAGGTGCAAGGACAATCAAAATGAAAAGATGATGAGAAATGCATTGCCTAAAAATTCAACCAAAGACAGATCTCTTGTCATTCCATAGACACTTAACAATCACTCTAGAGACCCAAGAAGACTCAACAATCATCAAAACCTACCCAAAAACCACCAAACCAAGAAACAAAGGCTAATGTACGTGACTGTTCAAGGGAAAATCATGTATGCACGTATATTGCATAAGGAAGACACATGTATGTACGTGACTATCAAGAAAACACCCATGTATATCTGTCAAAACACATCTAGGATAAGGAGAAGGATAATAAACTTAGACCCAGAGTGAACAAAGGATGTTAAGAAATCATATGACAAGAAACTCAATATGAACGAGAGCAATCTAAGGAGAAAAATACTCCAAACCCCCAAAAAGAAGATTCGATACCCAGTATGGTCGCCAATTCTGTTACGAGGAAAATCTCTCTATGGATAGGGGTAAACCACAATAGACAAAAATGACTATAGAAATAAAATCTAGTCTCAAGTATGCTATATAGACAAATATGCTAGCAAGACAAGATAAAAGTCATACCTCATCTAGATGTTCGATGAAGTCCACCATTGAGCACTTGACCCAAAGCAATATATCTACAACTAATCCTCAACAACCAAGAAACACAAGCATATGGTGATAATATATGATATCACATTCAATAGCATAATCCATCCACATTCATAACAAATACACCCATGGAATAATAATTAAAATATTTGCAAGATGTTAATTGGATGAGAAAAGAGTATTTCTATTAAGATATAATCAACATAAGTGAATAAGTTACATACTTTCGTGTCGGCATGGTTCAAAACCAAGAAATTAAGTTCCTTCCAGCTGGGCCTCCACCACTTCAATCCTCTACCAAAGGGAAGCTCATTTAAGAGAGACAATGAAGTTATCAATCAGTAAGGGAAGAGCTTAGGGGTTGAACAATGTATTCAAACTTAAAGGATAAAGGGATGCAGACTCAATGTAAAGTGAGTAATTCCTCTAGAGTAAATTTGCTCTCAAAGTTGAATTATTTCTTCTCTTTTCCATAGCTCCGATTTGGCCCATTTATAGCCTTCAAGTGGAACTGAAGGGCTGATTCAAAACATTTCCAGTATATGGAAGGCCAAGGATCATTGATCTCGTGACGTGACGTGGAAACCCGACACTATTTTTCAATTTGGGGCATTTCCCGATGTACGCAGGTTGTAGTGGTGAAACCTGTGTATACACATACTGTATAGTAGGCAAGGTATGTATATGTGGAAAAATTATATTTTTAATTCTAATATTTGCAAAAAGGGACTTCAATTCTGCATAGGGAAATGGAAAAAGGCCTTTTGTGCAAGATTTCATGGGGTGAGGAAAATATTTATATAACATTTACCTAACCCAATGGATAGGGGATAAGATTATTGTGAACCTCCAATCCAAGATTGTTGTCTAGATATACTAATATGAGATTATCCTATTACCTAGAGTTAAACACAACATGTATCTTGGTATTCTTGTCCTGGATCTTGATCTGGAAGAGTTTTTTCATCTCCTTCTCTTCCTAGAGATGAAGGGTACCTAGATTCACCTCCTTTTGCATAGATTTGCACACAATATTTTCATCCACATCAGAGCTACTTACAACTTGATCGCTTGAATTTGATTCTAGAAGGTTCTTTTTCTTTCTATCCTTCTTGCGGTTCTTCGGGTTCAATTTTGGATGTAGTTTCCAACACTTTTCCTCAATGTGGCCATCAATGTTGAAATGATTTAATGGTTGTTGGGATCTTTGCATTGATGTGTAGTGGTTGTTATATTCTTATATTTGGCCCCTTTCCACTTCTTCTTTCCCTCCTTGGAATATTCCTGGTGCTCTTTCTACTTAGAACTATTTACCCCTATATGTTTCTTTTCTCATTGTTCCATACTTAAAAATTTTCTTATTTTCTTGCGGTCCCATATGTTTTTCCACAAGACTTTTGTGTTATGAAAAATCCACCTTTCTTTTCTGTGATATACATATTCACCATACTTAGTCTCTTTTCCATATATTGACAGGTTCGTGGGTTGGCAGACTCACGGGTGTATCCTTTCATCTTTTGCAAGTCCGCTACCAACACTTAGCTTATTTTTGTCTCTTTTATCGCAAACTCATGTTCTTTGGTAATTCATTCTTGTGAGTTTGAACGAGAAATTCCAACACTTAGCCATTTTATGACTCATGATTGGTTTGCGGGTTGGCGGACTCGTAGGATCATATAAACATTTCTTCCATACCGAATCCTCGCCATGATGTGTCCCAACTCTTTCACACTTATCAAAATATATTTAATGATAATTCTACTGACTCAAGTGCTAATTGAATTTTAAAAAGTTCGTTATTAATTGCATGATTCTCGAGGCAGTAAAATTTATTTCATATTAATTCTTGCATCGAAAAGCGAACTTAAGTAGTACTATCAAGAAAGGTCTAATTAATATTCTAAACATTGTTATAGAGAATTTTGTTAACTTGGTTAAATATGGCCAAGAGAAAGAAACCATTATGTGAAGATACTTTGAGTGTGTTCACCTAAGAGGATCACAAATATCATTGGTCGAGGTCCTATTGGTATTAAATGCAACTTTACCAAACATATACAACAAAAAGATTTGGATGTCAGGAATAATTCTTGCAGGGTGTTTCCTTGAAGTTTTTGACTGCAAAGAGAGAGTCACTTGGTGTGCAGACAAGTTTGTTTAGAATCAGAGGACAATTCCTTTACAGAATGGTTCCTCTATTTCTTTGGCACCAACAGTTTTCAAGTATTTGCTGAAATTACCAAAGCCAACTCTCACGTATAAAGGAGATGAAGCTAGTGTTACAAAAACGAGATCACAGAGAAATAAAATAAAAACAAATGCGGAAATAAAACATAGAAGATACATAAACAATAGAGAAAAAGATATATGTGGTTCAACCAGTGTGGGCTACGTCCACCAAAGAAATTTCTAGGTCTTTTCTTTTTATTATCCAACAAATGAAGGGATACAACCTAAAACACACCCATTGTAACTTCCTCTTCTTTCTCTCACAATATCCTCTCTTAGAATACAATATTTGCAATAATACATAGCCACAATAATCAAGAAGATAAGCAGGCTCCACAACCAATAATATCCCACTTGGAGACTGATCACAACAACTCCACGACTTTTTTACTTGATGGAATATGATCCACTTTGGACATGGAAAATTTCTCATCTTCACTCATGCTTGAAGACCAACTAAAATTGAGAAGGAACTTAGTTTCACCTTGGTTACTCCCTTTGTTAACATGTCTGCAGGATTTTGGCTAATATGTATCTTTTCCAACTTCAAATTTCCATCTTCCAAGATGGATCGTATAAAATGGTACTTGATATGTATATTCTTAGTCTTCAAATGGAAGGTTGAGTTATTTGAAAGATGAATGGAACTCTCAATGTCATAGTACAACATGCTATTCTTTTGATTCTTTCCCAATTCCTCCATAAACCTCTGTAACCAAATCATCTCTTTAGTAGACTCTGTAGCAGCAACATACTCTACCTCTGTTGTTGAAAGTGAAACAACCTTTTGTAGTTTCAGAATCCAACTTATTGTTGTTCCACCTACAATAAAAACATACCCCGTGGTGCTCCTCCTGCTATATTTATCACCTACCATATATGAATCAAGATATACCTACAGAATAGTGTCTGAATCTCGAAAACATAATGCATGAGTAGAAGTACCTCTCAAATACCTGAGAATCCACTTTACTGCCTAGAACTTTTCTCAAGGGAATATATAATGGAATAGAGCTTCTACAAGACTATTTGCAAGAACCTCCAACAATTCCACAATATTTATCGAAAATTCAGGTTAGTTCCTTGATATACCCATATCGAGAAATTGTTTGGATTTTTACTAGAATCACTGGTCAAGATTCCACGAAGCCCATTCCTTGGTTTTCCCTATATATTTTAAATTTCACAGTTGATGAAAATGCTATCTTTGATTAGGAAAAAATAATATCTAATGAAGTCTTTGCACAACTAATAAATCTCAAGAGTGAGAAGAAGTTCTACACGACTTCTTATTTGATATTTGTGTTGGATTATTGAGAGTGGGGGTGAATCAGTAATAGAGAAATTCAATCCTTTTCAACCAAAAAATGCAAGTGTTATATCAATGTAGTATTATCATCCAATAGTTGTAGAGTAAATAAACAATGAACAAATGAGAAATCATATAGATACACAGTACACCAGTGTTTTACGTGGAAACCCAAAGTGGGAGACAACCACATACTTCTTTTTATTATATGTCTTTAAGAGTTACATTCATTGGAAGCACCAACTTCCTTTGTCTTCTAACTGCAATTGGAAGGAGGCTCCAACCCCCTAGTTTCCGAGGCTACAACCTAAGGGAAGCTCCAACTCCCCAATTCTCTGGCTACAACCAGTAGGAGGCCACAATCCACTATGTTCTCTAGCTACAACAAGAATTTGGCTACAACCACCTATCCTTGCCCCATCTAACTTCCCTGACGTAGAAGTAGAATGATGGAACCAATGTCACACTATCACTATGATAAATACCACTGTAACAACCTGTACAAATAACTTGATCCAACATGTACCATGCATCAACTGCACATCAACTATGACTCATCAATATTTACTAACATCATAAACTATACACCTCATGTATGTGCCAACTCATCAACTACTTGTCTCAACCATGTACCCAACATGTACCTCAACCATATACCAAAGGCATACACCAATATAACCATAAAAAAATCATCACTCTATCCATAAACCAAATACCATAAACCCTTACATCAAACCATGTGCCACAACCTCACTTTTATGTATCCTCAAGCTAAACCAAAAACTTCAACAACATATCACAACCAAAATATCAATACCCATATGCCAAATACCAACAACAAAATACCAATTTTATCCCTCAACAAATCTAATATATGCAGCAATACTGAACATCCAATACCATCTCAAGAGATAAACCCTAACTGACAAAACATACCTCAAACAAGATGTGCCATATCTCTCATAAATAGACCCCAACCATGTTGATGTCGTGATTTTTCTGTCGCACATTTTCTTCCATGATTTTTCTACCGTGATTTTTCTGCCGTGATTTTTCTGCCACACTTTTTCTACTGCACTTTTTTTGCCACACTTTTTCTGCCACGATTTTTTTTCTGCGATTTTTCTATCACACTTTTTCTGCCGCATTTTTCCTGCTGCACTTTTTCTGCCACACTTTTCCTACTGCACTTTTCCTGCCACACTTTTCTCTATAAAAATTACCTACCCAAATAACCTTTCACAAAATAGATATTCAATGATATTCAATAGGTTCAAGTGCGATTAAATGAGAGAGACTTTCCTCTTATTTATACTTTCATGTAGCATCCCACTTTCCTTATTTTAGGTAGTTCTCCATTAACTTTATTATTTAAACAATTTATTTTTCAAATCCTCTCTGGGTTTTCGGTCTTCAGAAATCTCAATTTCTCACACTCCGTAAGATCCCTTTGCTAAGCACCTTCTTTGCATGTGTCCTTGGGCTATGTTCTTTTGTGACTACACTATTACCTTTTAAAGCTCACGTGCCTTCCAGCCCCTGAAAGGTTTTGGGACCGTCGATCTCCTGGTCTTGATGGTACCTCTGGATTGATGGCTCAGATCTATCCTCTCCAAATCCTATGGATCAGATCTGCTTCCTATGAATCAACAAAAGAGATCTATTCATGATTCTGGACTTTGGAGTTTTGAATTCTCAAACTCTCACTAACTCCATACTCCAATCTTCTAGAGTTAACGATCTGTGACCACCTGTCTCCCTGAATCTACGGCTACGATACACTCCGTGAATCCAACCTTCGAGACTTTCAATTTTCAAACCTTCCTTTCTTCTAGAGAGATTTCTCCGAAATGGCTCGATCTCTCACCACGCATCCTTATAATCAATGGCTCTGTTCCTGCTTCGGGACTTTGGTCTCCTCAACCAGATCAACGATCCTACGACTCCTTCCTCGATCAATGACCGAGATATTCTTCGGGTCTTCAGACCTATTTTTCCTCCTCTTTTCTCTGGAGTCCTAGATCTGGCACCGCATTTCCTCCCTCATATCGATGACTCTTGTCATTTCCGGGACTTAAGCCTTCGGCGTTCCCAATTTCAACAATGCAAATCTCTGAAGTGAAATCTTCCAGAGTGCTAGATATTCTGACACCTATCCTCTCTTGATCCAATTACTGCTCAATGGCTTTCTAACAAAGTGAATCTCCATCCTCCACATATCCCTTTGCATATCAATGACCCATGTTATTCCTTTGGGATCAACAACCCTTAATCATTTTGGCCTTCGGCGCTTCAAAACCTTCTGAAACATCTTTCCATAAAAACCTTGTAGTGAAATCCTCTGAAGTCTGTGATCTGGTGACTCTTGTCCCCTTCTAGACCAACAAATATCGTTCACTTCAGTTGTTTAGGCTTTGGTGATGTCAAACCTTCTCCTTCGTGTTCTCCCAGAGTGATTTCACCTGGAATTCATGATCTTTTTCCACGCACCCTTTCTAGATCTGATGGTCCATATTCTCTTTGAGTGTTCAGGTATTCAACTCTCTCGTGCTTCGACTCTTTGACTCTCCGATTCTTTAGGATTTAGGAGTCTCAAAATCCTATGCACTCATTTCTCTTGGAGTGCTTTCACCCAGAGACTCAAATCTATTGACAAATGTCCGCTCACAGATCAACGACCGTCGGCTATTCGGGGTTTCTGCTCTCGTTCCTCCGGGAGCATCTTCACCCAAACTTGATGGATTTCCACCATGCCTCCTCCCAAATGATGGATGGTTCCAAATTATTTCAGGACTTCGGGAATTCGACAATTCCACTCTCCTGTGTGTACACAAAGAATTAAATATTGTGCACTTCTTCCTGGATCCAACAATGGTTGATCTTCTGCACTTAGATCCAATGAATGAGATCTATTGTCTTCTCTTGCGCTATCCTTGTTCGCTAGGCACTGATCCAACGAAACAAGATCCTCCTTACAACCAATCCGATGGTTGTTGTTGCTCCTCCTCTTGATTTTTTGATTTCTCCTGTCTTAGAATATTTCGTCAGTCTTCAAAGGTTTCGACCTTTTCACCTCTTACGAATCTGATTCTTGGATCTCATCTTCTCCTTTGAAAGAGGTATCCCTTCTGATCTTTAGGACTTAGAATAAGTCCATCTCCCACGCACTCTTTGCGTTATCTCTTTTGATCTTGTCCCCTTTGAAGGTTTTTACCTCCCACTCACTCCTTGTAGTTCTGGGATTTCTTCAAACTCAGATCTGAAGGATTTCTTGAAAATAAATTCTTCTCTCCCTCTTAGCATTCTCCTTGCTCGATGCACACCTTGCAGAGATTCTCCTTACATAATGTTTAGTAACTCTGTCTCTCTGTGCCTTCCCTGCACAGATTCCTCCTATAAGGTATTCAGTAACCTTGAGGTTCATACTTGAGTTCTTATTACTCTTTCGTGCCCTCTTGACACATTCTTTCCTCACTCCACAGAGTTCATATTCACATTCCTTGTGCTGGCTACAAAACTTCCAATGTTTTGTTGTGCACTCTTTGCATAGCCTAAAGAACCCAGAATGATACTTCAAACTCAAACAAAGACAAAGAAATTTATCTTCCTACTGCAAATGAAATCTATCATACATATACATCACATTAACACACAAATAACATTCACAGAATACAGATAATTCATAAACACATCGTGTGCAGGAAAAACTATTTTTCATTGTATTAATATGAATGTTTGTTTACAAAAGTGTACATAGACTAGACTACGATAGAGTATCAGTTATTTCTCCTGTTCTAACTCTATCCTAAGTTCTACTTTTGAGACCTCTTTCCTCTGAGATCTCTCTCTCTCTCTTTCAAGT
Organism: Picea glauca; assembly: GCA_000966675.3. Lineage (NCBI taxonomy): Eukaryota > Viridiplantae > Streptophyta > Pinopsida > Pinales > Pinaceae > Picea > Picea glauca. Next base: position 218,291 of record JZKD02S1981052.1, on the reverse strand, counting down.
CTCCACATTACAAAAGAGGGTTGTACGAGCTTGTCCTCTCTCAACTAACCTCATATATTACATTGAAGTTTCATAAATGGCCATCTAGTCTGAATTGAACCTAGATCCATCAACCTGTCATCCATTAAAGGTGACCTTATATTCTACATGTTCATAGATATGGATTGGTTTTCACTCAAGCTTACAACATGGACCCATATAGGATCATATTTCAAATTTAAAAATGGGAGAGTTAATGCCTCTCCCTTTCTGAAATGCATAGTGATGTGCTAGAATGTTAGGACGTTGTTGAGGTGGAGCAATGCTCTTGCATCAATTACTACAATGCATTACCTTCCTCCTACCATCATAGGCTTGAGGAAAAATCCATTTATAACCTTGTTTCCTCTCTGCATACTTGTTCAGAGTATGAAGAACAACTTGAAATAATAGGTCTTCCCCAGAGAGAATCAGTTAGACAAACATACATGTCCACCCTCTTACAACTAGTCTAATACATGAACAATCATATGATAACATTCAAGCGAATTGGGACTGTCTCACCTCTCACCCTTGGAGAATCATCCTCTTCTGCGTCCCCCCTTAGAAATCCAATTGAAAACAATTTTCAGCCTAAATCCATCTTGCCTCGAAGATGTTATAACTTATGTGAGGAACACCATGAGGAAGCCATATGTGACGTGAGGAAGAGTGCCATAGATGAGATCTTTGGTAAAATACCATAAACCACTATCATTTTCCTAGATTTTGTAGAGCTAGAAGATGTCATGATCATTAATACCAGGAACAAATCCTATGCTCACAATGGAAAATTTGATCCTTCCCACAATTCTTCTAGCTCGAGCTCATCCTCACCCGCTACTATTGTTCAAGTTCCTAAGGTCCTTGACAATCAAGGAACAACCTCTCCTCCCCCCTCTTCCAAATTCAATATCTTAAATCAGTTGGATAAAGTCAAAGCAGATGTAACCCTTTTGGACATGGTTGTCATCCCTAAACAACAGATGCATCTAAAACAATTCATGGAAGGAAAAGATTTCATTGTAGCCAAACTCTTTGAAGAGATAAACGAAGAGGATTCATTTGTAAATAAAGTAGGTGTACATAACTTTAGATACCCTTTCAAAATCCCCCCTTTTTATATTTCATTAAATATTATGGATAATATCACCCATTGTTGCCTCATTGACGGTGGATCGGTCCCAAGTGTGATGTTGAATATTATTATGGAAGAGATAGGCTTGTCTTGTACAAATGAAAACACCAGAAGCATGCTCTCCTATAATAGTCTACAACAAACAACCATAGGTGAGATAAAAGATGTGACCTTAGTTTTGTGCACTCATCTTGAAATAAGGACAACCCTCAACATTCATGTAATTGATATGCCAGTAAGAAATTACTCAATCATCTTAGGAAGAGATTGGAAAGCCTTAATGGGTGGATACCTCTCACTCGACGAAACACATTTATTTGTTCCTCAGAACCAAAAAAAACATTATAGTCCTTAGAGAAGGAAGGATATTACCTTACATAGAGAGTGTCCCACAACCTAACGTAAACTATATTGAAGAGGACCTAGGAGTTTATTCCATATTTTCTGATGAGGATAACATTCCCATGGAACAAATCAATTTAGATGATGGTATGTGGCACATGCCCTTTGATGGTCCATGCTCTAATGAAGGTAATAGAGCTGGCATTATGTTGATTTCTCCTATAGGAAAAATCCATAACTTTTCATACAAGTTGGAGTTCACTTGCACTAACAATGTCATTGAATTCAAAGCTTTATTATTAGGCATTGAGAATGCCTATAATCTTGGTTGCAATCACCTTTCAGTTTTTGGGGATTCCAAACTTGTTGTGAATCTTGTACGTAAAATTTACTCTCCTAGAAACAAGTTGATGAAACGATACACCCAAAATGTTTGGGCGCTTATATTGAACCTTTTATCTTTCAACATCACTCATGTTAAGAGGGAGTTAAACTTGATGGTTGATTGGTTAGTTGTTTTTGCAGCCTCTCCTAATCGATAACTTTTGCCACACAGACCTAATTGTACTTTCGAATATCTGTATCGTCCGCATATCCCTGACAATATAGAATCTTGGTAGGTATTCCATAACGATGAGAGAATTTGTGATTTTATTCAAAATGAACCATATAAGCCTAAGGATAATATATCCATAGAAGATAACAAGATTCCTAAAGGCTTGACTCCTCTAGAGAGTTCATTTTCTTCGAGTAATGTAGGCAACAAGGAGAAATAGAAAGAAAACGAGTCGAAAAGGAAGGAGGGTGAAACCATCTCCTTGAACATTGGGACACCAGACACTCCAAAGAATGTTAAAATAGGTGCTAAATGTTCAGATGAAGAGAAAGTGAAGTTTTCCAAGCTTCTTGGTGAATTTCAATATGTTTTTTCTTGGTCTTATGAGGATCCTCGTGGTTTTGATCCTGGTCTTATACAACATTTCATCCCCATTAAGGAATTCGTAAAACCAGTTAGGAAAAAACAAAGTGATGTAAGCGGGAAAACCCCCTACGGACTACACCAAGGCTCTAAAGTGTAGGCAGAGCTAACCATCTAAAGTCTCCTCCTTTTAATCACTATCCCAACATTATCCCATAATCATGCATAGAAGAAAAAGTGTAAGGATCCAGTAGGAATACCTTAAACTCTACGTCCGGTGTCGATCCCTTTGCGCTTAGTTTTTTCCTGACTGCAAGTATCCTCCCAAGGTTGACCTGCATTCACCAAAAGACAAACAAGAAAATACAAGCATGCATTCTACATATGCATTAGTGGGTTAGACATCATAAAAAATAAATGTAAGAAAATCATATAAGTTTAAGATGTCATTTGGCGAGACGGAAAAAGTACTTATTTATATAAAATCTCACAAAAGTCACTTACAATATGAGACTGGAACTGCTCCTCGAACATGGTCCTAGGATCCTCTTCAATATGCACCAACTGCTTCCACGTATTCTTGTCCTCTTCAGTTCTCTCTAGGGAAATGGAAAGGACTTGCAATGGAGGAAAAGGGAATTTTGGTTCAAACTCACAATGTGGCTACAAACAAATGGGGCAAAGGGGAAATAAAATGGGTAGAGTTTCTATGCTCTCAAGCTTCTTCCTGAAATAGGACCCCAACCCCTTCTTTTATAGGCGAAAATAGATAGTAACGGTTGGGGTAACTGGCTATGTGTGGTCAAATGGTTAATTAATGGCCCAGAAACTAGTATCCTATGAAATTTTCATTTTTTTTTATATTATGTGAGTGTGTGTGGGCTACAGTGGGGAAACAAGAATCTATATGCGGGTAGTAATTGTAATGTCCCCCACCTCTTAGAGAGGTGATGAGGAGACTCAGTGGCCTGGGCACCCCCACTAGGTCATAGTCTCACACTGAGGGGGGGAAAGTCAAGAAGTTAAAAGTTAT
>JZKD02S1981052.1:156245-173419 GCA_000966675.3 Picea glauca | reverse complement strand
GTAAAAGGAGGTTGCCCCCTCGAAGAGACTTATTATCTGAAATTATCTCTTTTTCAAGGCATTGAGTACTTATTCTGAGGTTTTTCTATGCTATATTGATATTTGGTTCTTAACATTCTCGCCTCTATTTATCTTAGCGTTGTTGTTTGGTTGGATGGGGGAGCCATGAGGGTTATAACCTGCGTGTGCTAAGTATCATTACAGGACCAAAATGGGGCTTTGCTCCTCTGTTCATAGCCTCTCTTGTCATGGGAATTGTCACCCTGTCTGTGAAGAAATTTATGGTATACCCTGTGTGTGCACCATTGGTCTTAGAGGTCTTCACCAGATGTTGGGGGGCAACTCCATGTCTCCCTGTGTTGGTCCACAAGGCCAATCCTTGATTACTCAAAGCTTGGTTTTGATAAAAGAAACCCATTATGTCATGCTAGATACATGGTCGATGGTTATGAGTTGGTGATGCATCATCGATAATGTTCTATTGTTAACTCGTCTTTGTTGATTATCCTTACAGTGTTTTTCTTATTGGTACTTACTCACTGCAATTGGTTATTATGACAGTCTAATTGATAAGCTCAACATTGAAATTGGTTGGTTGAAGAATGGGGTTGATAACACAGTCACTGTCTTTTGCATTGATATTATTGAAATTTTAACTAAACATTAGTTCACAATTGATTAATGATGCTTCGCGCATGACGCATTGGTATGTGTGGTGTTCCTACAACATGAGTCAATGATTATTGTGACTATGTGTTTTTAATGGCCGAATGGTTATTGCAATCATGATGATTATGGAATTTCCATCCACTATATATGTTATGGTTATTTGACTGCATCACAGGTTTTGAATATGGTCTTGTTGCAATTCGATCAATTGTGTTATGAGATCGGTCATACCGTTGTTACCTCGTTATATTGATTGATAGCCCATTTTTATGGATGTTTAAATTCAAAGTGGTTGAACCCTTACAATCACATGAATACTCTACGTTGTGTCAAATGGTATGTGTATTCCAAGCACAGTGTGAGTTTAAATGTTGATTGTTGTGTGTATGTTTAAGTGGCAAGTCAGGATCTTTGCAATTAAAACATGGATCGTTGTGTTTGACTCTCCACTATGTATGCTTAATCAATATCATACATTTTAGCAGTGATAGGCACAGGTGTTGTGGCAATATGATCTCATTAAAATGTAATTGTAGATGGAATTGAGGAATTAAATCGAGCATGTTTTCTGTGTCTGTGTTGACGGAATGTGAATGATTTTTTATACTAAACAGAGTGGAATTAAGTGACTGGTTATTCATTTGGGAATTGTTTAAAATATTAAAGGGATAAATGAGAAGAATAGAGCTCCCCTACAGGTTTTTGTGGAATGAATTTTGTCTTGTTTGATGACACTGTGCTAAATATTTGATTTCAAACAATGAGCAATTTAATGCATAGAATTGGTTGAACTGTGAGCAATAATTGTTTTTGGGTCACAGTGGTCATTTGGTTGGTGTATTTCCTTTTACAGAATGGTTTTATGGATTACTTAATTAATTTTATGAACATTAATCGCTCTCTTTCCCTACCATTATTTTTCTTTCCACTAGTTACAACCCCCTCACCTTCCCATTCATTTTTCACTCCCTGTTCTAAAATTTAATTACAGTCAAAAAGAATTTTTTATTGAAGTAGTTTAAAGTCACATTTTCTTGGTTGGATTATAGTGATGTTTTCTTTGGTTTGCATTATAGTTGATTGTTTGTGGTCTTTGAGCAGTAACTGTGTTTCTTTTCCCCCTCATTTTATTATTTTTTGCTAAATACAAGCCCCTCTCATATCCCAGGACCTTTTGTTCACCCCCTTCTCACTGACAATAGTTAAACAATTTATATGGTTTGGATTGCATGACCCTGATATGTTGTTGAGCCAAAATATATTTCATATTTTTAAAGAGTTATCATGTATGGTTGTTAAAAGGACTATTTTCTAATCAATCATGCATGCAGGAATGAGCTTTTTCAACTGAGGTAGCCATGACAGAGGCAACTGAGGGAGAGCTAATTGGAATAGAGGCCCAAGAAGGCCAAGGTTTTCCATACACTTTGATGTTGAATCACAAGAGTTAGCCTAGTTGTTTCATGCTAGAGTTTTCAATTGGATTGGGCAAGGAGTGGTCCAACCTAGGCCTGAAAGGCCTCCTTTCCAAGCTCCACAATTCCCTGGTATTCTCGTCCCCCCTCATGTCTCATTGCAACCCGAGGTTCTCGAAAATGACGGATGGAAAGAGATTGTCCACCCGACAGTCTGCCAACATCGTGGCTGGCCCAATTTGTCCTTACCTTCTCCCCTGCTTATTAACTAGATTACCCAAGCTGCACCTTTCTACTCACCAGTTCAGTCCTCTCATGCTAGAAAAAGGTTAAAAATCAAGTCCCACCATGCCCTTGACAAAGGAAAAGCCATTGTTTCCCCTTTCTCACCCTCCAATGGCTCTGATAAATCCGTGTCTTCCTAGATGCATCTGAGGTATGATTGTTCTCACGTGATCATAAATATTAGACCTAAAGGCTCAGTGCAGCCAAAGGCAAATTCAGAAAAATCGAAGGGTGACAGCAAAAATCAAGGAAAGATTGCATCTCAGAGTGGGAAATATGGTTTTTGAGTTCTTATGTTATTTGTTGTTGATGACAGTTGACTTCAAAAATTTTGGACAACATGTTCTCTTTGGATATATGAGTAATATATTTTTTGAAAATAATTTCAAATATCAATGAGATAAATTGTCAAATGTTAATGTGATGATGGGAATCACAAGGAGGGGTGTTTTTGCTTGATTAACTAGTTATGTTATGATTGTTAAGAGCTAAAGGGAGTCATAAGGGGTCCCACCTACTAGTTATTATTTATTTATAACCCTTATTATGATTATTACATTTTCTCCTAACTAAAAAGTTTGTTGAGTCTTTAGTTAACTTAACTAATGAGGTAGTTCAACTACCTCAACCAATTCTGATTTGATTAAAGGAAAAAGGAAAGGGAGGATAGAAGGAGAAACATACTAAGGTTTTCTCTTTGAGTTTATGTTGAGATAGTTCAATTTTCATTCATTCCTTAATTTATCACAAGCCTAATTCTTTTTTATGATAACAGGGTCTTATTGTAGACAACATGATTCAAGGATGAATTACATCATTCATACACTTGTTTTTTAGAGGTGTTGATCTATCTTTGATATTCTGTGTATACTTTTATGTTTGTGAATTAGTTTTCATGAATGACAAAGGCTATTGTGCATATTCAAGTGGGAAACAATCCGTGGAAAGATGATCCATCTTTTAGAGTTCAGTTTTTTGTTTTTTGTCAGAGGTCCTTTTGTATGTTCCATCAGGGATGTCTAAGTTTGACTTTGGTCCAAAATTTCTGCATGAAATTTTGTAAAAATAATGACTCTCTGGTGAATTGGAATGAAATAAAGGATTTGTTTATGTCTCATCTGTCTTGATTATCATCTTGGTGTCTTTACTTTTGTCTCTACATTTATTTTAGAAATAGTTATATTCAGAAAATAATATTAAAACGAATTTTCCTGCAAGATTTTAATTGTGAAAAGACTAGCCTAAGAACTTGTAATAAATGCTTGTGAGTTAGGATTTCATTTTTGATGGCTATAAACATAGGGTGATATTCCCGTTTATTTTTCTGTAGCCAAGAATAATCTGAAAATTCTTGAGTAATATCATTTCATATCTTTTCCTCAACACATGGGTCATCGAATAAAGTTAAAAATAAATGTTCATTCGAGAAATTTTCTTTCATAGGGGAGTCAAATGAGTTGGATGGTAAGTCAACCATGAGATCTTCCAAGGAGAAATATTTTTTTCTTTTGGGAGTAGTGAAATACAGATCATATTCTTGGAGAATGCCGATCCAATGAGTGAATTTTCCATTGATATGGTGGCAACTAAGGAGATAGTGCATAGAATTGGAATCAACAACAATTATTGTAGTGCAAAGTAGGATGTAGTGATGCAACTTCTGAACTCCGAGGACAATGGAGAGGGAAAGATTCTCCTCATGATTATAATTGAGAGGGAGCCATGAGAGATATTTTTTGATATAGTAGATGACATGCTCGCACTGGTCATTTACTACATGGACAAGCACTCCTCTAATTGAAACCTCTGAGGTAGACAGGTACATGATATAATCCTTATCATAGTTTGGGGGACTAATTAAGGATTATTTGTTGAGTGCTTCTTTGAGAGAATCAAATGTAGCTTGAGCATGTTGGTCCCATTGAAATGGGACATCATACCATAGTAAGCATAAGAATCCATGTGCGCAGATAGAATAATCGGGAACAAAACTCTGTAAAACATTGGGTTTGCCTTGGCGAATTTACAATTGGCATAGGTTCTTGGGAGGAGGAATTTCATTGATGGCCTAGACCTTAAGGGGGTCTATAGTGATGCCTTGTTAGGAGATGATGAATCCCAATCGATGGCCTGTAGTGATGCAAAATATACATTTCATAGGGTTGAGACGAATATTGTATCATTGATAGTGTTCAAAGATGATATGTGTATCTTCTATGTGTTGGGAGTGTTGTTTGGAACGAGCAATGAGGTCATCCAAGTATGTGAGGATAATGTGAACAAGATCATGAAATGCAAATGTCATGGCACGTTGGAAGGTGTCACCGACTTTTTTGAGTCCGAAGGGAATTACACGATATTCAAATGTGCCTAGGGGGTTGTGAATGTTGTTTTGTATTGGTCAGCGTGGCAAAATTGAATTTGGTTATAACTAGAAAACTAATCCATGAGTGAGAGGACTTCATGAGCAACACAAGCATCTATAATTTGGTCAATGAATGGGGTAGGGAATTTGTCTTTGGGAAAATCTTGATTGAGGTCACAAAAGTCGATGCACACCCTAATAGTGCCCTGTTTTTTGTTGATAGGAACAAAGTTGGAAACTTGGGATGTGTATGCTATCGGGTAGATGAAGCTAGCAACACACAACTTATAGATTTTTTCTTTGATAGCCATAGATTTGGATGGGTGAAGTGGTCTTTTCTTTTGTCGAACGGGGGAAATATTGGGCCAAGTGTCGATACAATGTTCCACAATGGCTAGGTCTAATCCGGACATATCTATGTAGGACCATGTGAAAACGTCATGGAATTCTTGGAAGAGCATGCATCACCTAGAGTGATTTCTTCGGGAGAGCATGCATCACCTAGAGTGATTTATTCCATGACATTAGGTTGGACATAGATGTCTATTTTAAATGTGGGGGATATTTTTGCCATATTTTCTTCTTCAAAAGCATTAGGTGTGTGTATTGGGTTTTTGAACTAGTCCACATGGCCAGGGGGATGGAATCCTTAGCTTCAATGGCACAAAATATAGTGTTTGAGTGTGTTCGAAAGGATCTGTGAGCTAAGAAGAAGGACCAATGGTGAAAGGAATCACATGGGTAGTCTAGTTCGCATAGAGCTTCAAGAATTTCTTCGTTTGATTGAAAAATGAAGGAGTATAGTGAGTCTGCACTAAGTTGGGCTGAGGAGGTGAGATTCATGGAGGTAATGGAAGGATCTTCTATGGAAGGAAGATGAGAGGATGATTGGCTATCATCACTTTTATATGAGGTGGGTGGACCTATGGGGGGAGGGTGAGATGCCTCACTAGACATCATGAACCAAATATCCATATAAAAATCAAGTGTATGGTGATTTGGGGGAGGGAGAACATCGTAAATGGGTGTTACGAGGGAATTTGGGGGGTTCTGCAGGAAGTCTTTGAATCTTGGTGTAATGGAAATGACCGGTCCAATCAACAGAATGATTTTGGGCCATGGAGGGGGTATGTTGTGATTTATAGGATGGGGATTGTTCAAGGCCTAGTCCATAGGGGGTTGTACCTGTGACACAATGGTTGGGATAGAATCCCTCTGGCGTGCCCGTACCTTAATAATGAGTGGGAATCTATATGTGTAATGATCCATCTAGTAACATAATTCACAAGGGTGCCATAAAAGTTCATTTACTTATGTGGAGACATAGTAAATGGTTTGAGTGCTAGTAGTAGTGTTGGTAGCTTGAGAGGGCTCTGGTAGTGGTGTTCTCCTTACTTATCTCGAAGTCTTATGAAAGGTGGGGATAGCTAGGAAATGATTTTTGTAATAATTGTATTCCCTACATAGGGTGCATGCGTGGTTGATATGTAAGCCCTTCATCTTCATGGAAGAGGATTCTGCTAGGGTAGGTGGCACTGCGGGGTTAGGGAGTAGAGGGGCTTATTTGGGAAGCTAAATGAGATTGTGTAATTCAGAAAATGTAGGGAAAAGGTCGGTTGGGTGTCCAACGGTAGTGAAAAGTGCACATGGGGGTTGGATGCATGGTGGGGAGGGAAGTGTGGGTTCTTTCTTCCTCCTGGTGCCTTGTTGGTTGGTGTCATTTCCCCATTTGCAAGTATATGGGTTTCCTGTAGTGTTAGTATTGCACCCAACTATGTGACCAGTTGGGTGAGTGGGTGGTTGAGCCACTGGTTGTGGACTTGAAATTGTGGGATGAGGTGGGAGAGATAAGATTGATACCATAGTTGTTGGTTCAAGATACCATACAAGTATGGATATCACCATATTTAGTAAGGTGAGGGTAGAAACAAGCTAGTATGATGTTACTCTTGGTGGGGGGGGGGTAAAAGAAGGGTATTTGGGTAACGACATGTGGGACTATTTTCCAAATAGGGAGTTGACCCATCATGGGTGGGTTGTTGGATAATTCCTCTTGGGAATATTGTAAGGTGGGTTCCTCGGGAATATTTTGTGGTGTAGGAATAGGGGTGGGGTTCTGTGATTCCTCTAGGGGAGGGTCATTGGGAATGTCACTTCTATCTGAGGTAACAATGAAGACATGGTATACACTTGGGGTGGGAAGGGTGTATCCTTGGTATGAACCAATTAACGATGAGTCATGAAAGATCCTTTGTTTAACATATACCATTGGTAAAAGGTCAAGACTTGAGTAGATAAGTGGAAGGATGTTATCAATGATCCCTGACTGATTAGGCTCATAATAGGTCAATTGTTCAATAGTGATGATCTTCCCATTGTGAGGGAATATCATGGTGCGAAATACATAATATGTTACTGCTTGCATGGCATACATGTAGCTTCGTCCAAAAAGGATATTGTAATCCAATTCAGAATCTATAAATTTAATGTCAATGAGGATTGTTTCCCCCCCCAATTCTATGGGCACATTTTGATGATGCAACGATGGATAGTGATGTTTACAATCCTCATAGTAATTTGGAAGGAAACTAGTGATGGAATATGTGGATCGACTTTGTGTATATCCAAAGTGATTAGATGGGTGTCTGCAAGGTCTACTGCCCCAAACTATGAAAGCAAAGCCTTTCTTTGGGATGGGCATATCTAGATAACCTCAAGTACTAACATGGAAATGGGTGATTGTGAAAGGTCATCAACAAGGTGGTAGTTGTGGGAGGCTCGAGAATGTGGGTTATGCACGTTCCAACATAGTGGTGGGTGAGGAATTTGGGTGGTGAATTTAGTGTTAGGATGAGGAATCATTAGAGGTTTCCCGACCAGTAATGTGGGGGAATCAAAGTTGGTGGGAGGGGAATCAGATGGTATAGTGTATTGGTGGCTAAAATCTTGTAATAGGATTTCCTCTTCCGTGGTGAGAAGGATACTACAATCTATTGAATTATTGGTTTTTCGTTGGTCAGGTTTAGGGAACTATCCTGTCTAATGTGGGCAAGGGGAAGTTTTTGGTTGTGTGTTGATGACACCTTGGTGATGGATTGGGTTATGCAATACTGCTGGTAGTAGTGGCGACATGTAGTTGGGAGGTACTTTTGGTGGCCTTTGGAGTGGGGGAGGGACTGGAGGGTTCATAACTTCCTTCATTCGTTTGTAATCAACTATTTGAGGGAAATGATGTGTGTAATGGACATATTTTCCACATAATGCACATGGGAAATTGGTTCAAAGGTTATTATTCCTTCGTTGGCATGGTTGTCCATTGTTATTCCCTCCTTGGGGTTTTTGGTTAACCTAATTTTGGTTACCCCCTGCTAAGGGATTTGGTTGTTGGGGGTTGCCCGCTTATCCTTGGTTTCTATTCTTTCCTTGTCTCTTGTTTTTATTGGGTTGATGAGGGGGAATGGTGGTATTCAATTGTTCAAAATATTGAACTTGTTGAATAGGAGAAGGTTGGATAAAATTTACCCCTCCCTGTTGTTTTCCATCTCATGGGGCATCGAGCTATGGAGGATCAGGGAAGGGGTAGGAAGGGTTACCTTGGGGAGGTCCATACTGGTTGTATGAAGTGGAAGTTCCTCCCCTAGGATTGGGAGTATATGTCATGGATGCCAAAAGGCCTGGATGTTGTATGTGCACAGGGTGAGTGGGGAGTGTAGGGACTAGTGGTCCCATGATGGGAGGAGGAGGTGCCATGAATGGTGGTTGATGTGGTGGGGGAGGGTAGTATGGGTTTCCCCCATATGGTGGTTGGCATGGATTGGCCCCAAACATGGGTACCGATTGAGCATGTGGGTTTGTATGGGCCATGGACTCAATCAACTCATTGGAAACGTGCGATGTTCTGGGTTTATCTTGACCAAATGGTAGGGAACAAGGAGCATTAGACAATACTGTATAAAGGTACACCGATTGAGAGTAAAGTGCCTCCCTCAACATAGATTTGCAGTAATAAGTACATATATGACCCAACATCTCAGTTTTGATCTTGAAGGACAGGAAAACAAAATTGTAAGTCGATCAAGGCATTATATGGATTGAAACAAGCTCTCGGATATTGGTTTGAAAAAATGGATGATTACCTTCGTAAAGTTGGTTTTCAGCGAAGCGAATTTGGTGATACCTTATATGTGAGACTACAGGTTAAAAATATGGTAATTTTAGTAATGTATGTTGATGACTTGATCATTACTGGGAACAATGATGATCATATTTTATAGTTCAAGAAAGAATTACAGGTTGGATTTAAGATGAAATATATGGGATTAGTTCTTTACTATCTTGGAGTTGAATTATTCCAACATTCAAACAACATTTACATTAGTCAATGCAATTATGCATTTGAACTATTGAAAATATTTGGCATGACAGACTGCAAATCCGTTCTCACCCCAAAGGAGGAAAAACTAAAACTTTCAAAACTGGAATGGGGGGAATTGGTAAACAACACCAGTTACAGACATTTGATTGGTAGCTTGATTTATTTGACAAACACTCGTCTAGACTTATCATATGAAATCATTATTCTCTCAATATTTATGAAGGAACCAAGTGAAATCCATTGAAATGGAGCAAAATGAGTTCTTATATATATATTAGGTATGAAAGATTATGGTCTTCTATACAAGAAGAATAGAAAATTTGTAATTGTTGGATATTTAAATGTAGATTTTGTTGGAAGTGTTGAGGAAACAAAATGAACATCAGGTCACTTGATTAATATGGGATCACCGACACTTTTTTAGAGTTGCAAGAAGCAGACTATAGTTGAAAATTCTTCGGCATAAGAAAAATATATATCAGCATGGGAAGCATCACGTGAGACATTTCTGTTATGCAACGTTTTATAGGATTTGGCAATTAATCAAACATAAGCTACTTCATTGTTAATTGATAGTTAGTCAACCATTAAACTTGTTGAAAATCAAGTTTTTCATAACAAAAAAAAGCACATTGACACAAAGTATCATTACACCATGACACTTATTGCAAAGGGCATCATCAAACCAATATAGTGTCCTTTAGAAGATCAAATCTCATAACTTTTCATGAAACCACATGGCAAGATCAAATTTACTAAGTTTAGAGAAGAACTTGGTATTTGTTCCAATGTGATTTTGGATCAAATGGGAGAATGTTAGGTATTATGATCCTAAAGTACTTAATATAATATTATTTTATTGTACTTAGGATTTTCTAGAATGTATTTAGTTATATTAGATAATGAGTCTAGAAAATAGTCACTTCTTAGAAGCAATAAAATAGGAAATTGTTAGAATATTTATGTAATCTACATGGAAACTTGTAATACTCACATGATTATGTGATAATATGTACATAAGAAAATCTAGATTAGAATTAGTATGATGATCTTATTAAAGCTCTCATTTTCTCATGCAAGAGTAATATTGGAGATTGTAAGATCTTGCATTAATTGTGTAAAGTATTTTTCTTCTTTAATAAAATTTGTGTGTCTGAGGAAACTTTTGGTATCTTTAAAAATGATATAATTTTTTTTAAGAATAAAGAATAAGCCATGCCATAAGTAAAGAAGGAATAATTGAGAGATATCAAAGGAGGACGAAAACCTCACGAGAGCAGATTAGGAAGAAGAGATAAATGATACAAGAGAGGGGAGAAAATAAGAAAGAGGAAGAAGTTTATTGAATTAGGTGATGAATAGTAGGTTTTCATGATTTAATTAGTCTATAGTCATATTCCCGATTAAATTTGTTGGGAAGTTTTTCAATTTCAAGAGCTTCATGAATGATATTGGAGGAGTAATAAGGTGCTTGTGCAAGGATTTTTACTTGTTCAAAACATATACTATGTTTTGGAAGTGTGGGACTGTTTTACGATTGTTGACTTAGAGATGTGGTTGTGGAGTGTGTCAACTATATTCTCTTTAAGATAGGTTTTGATTGAAGGACCTATTTGGCCAATGTAGGATTTTCTACAAAAACAAGGAATTTGATAAGCTTCTTGGCTTAGCATATGGTCAAATTTATCTTTAGTAATTCTAAAAATATGCTTAAGGGTTTTATGGGGTTTAAAAATGGTTTTGATGTTCTTTTTAGCTAAGATCTTAGAAATATGATCAATAACACCATGGATGTGGGGAAGATAGATGAGAGATAAATGTGGGGAAGAGGTTGGGGCCTTTGTTGATTTGGGAGATGCATTAGCCATTGGATCTAAGGACATTGGCGAGGTAGGATTTTTCTTTATCCTCTTACTCATAATAATAAAAAACTTTTAATTTTTCCTATATATTTTAAATCTTTTTCATTTATATTGTTTTATAAATTGTATTGATTTCTTTTTCATTTATATTATTTAATTTAAGTGCTATTTTTTCACCTTATTTAATCCTTTTTCATTTGTATTATTTATTAATTTTCTTTTTTTTTCAGCAACTATTTTTCACAATATTTAATCCTTACTCTTTTTCATCATTAAAACAATTGTCAGTCTAACAATTGGTTTGTTCCTAAAAATCTCCAGAAAATGTTTGCCTTATTGAAAATGTGTGCATTATTATGGCCAATGCACTAAATACACTTAATAACATTTATATGAAAAAACTACATATTGAAGTGATTTAAATATTTAAATGATTATTATATGATGAACAAATAAAGCAATAGAACCAACAACATAATTTTCTTTTTTATATTCTCTACCTTTCTATAAATAATTTGATCATAAAACAATTTACATAATTTTTTTGATAAAATAAATTAAAATGGCTAACATGACACATTGACATATCGATGTGCAACCTGAATTTAATATGAAGAAAATCAACTTTTCTTGTAACGAGCAGAAATTTCTCTTCAAATCATATATCACTTTCTGCAAGATGCACGTGAAATTGAAATTCATGAGTTATAAAATATTTCAAATGAAATGCACAATATAAACCCTAGAATATAAACATAACATAACTAAAATTGAATAATACTCTATGGTTCCAATGGCTGACTAGAACATATTAGAGATAAATTCATATAATAACTGTCATCTTAATCCCAAGCATCAAACATACGGAATTGAAATTTTTTGGTCTCTTCCATTGAGGAGACAATGATATCATTAACTACAACAAGGCATAACATAATGACAGTGTACTGCAAGACATGAGACATAGGCGAAATCAAATGGGTAAAGAGGTATGATGATAAAATACATGCATGTTTGAGTGGACCTTATGCATAGGTTACACAACAACCTCTTAAAGGAAAATTCAAAAGAGGGGGGAAATGAGTAGGAGAAATGGAATTTTGGTCTCTAGAAGGTTTTGGTGTTGATTATATTTTAGAAGAGATGGTTACTCTCAAATATAACAATATTAGTACTTGTAATGAAGTACTTGGTGCGATTATAACTGGAGGGATAATGCCTAAATTTGACACTACTAGAGAATATTTTTTATTGTTTATTCGATAATTATGATCTTTAGCTCTAGAATTGAATCATGTTATTATATCTAAGAAATAATTTTATTTAGATAGAGAGGAAGTTTGATCTAAATGAATCAAGATCTTTCATGATTGACCAAAATAAACATCAACAACTTAGAAATGGATTAGCTTCTCTTGAACATATTTGTGTTTAGTTTGATTTTTTTTTACCTAATGTAGAGATAGTTGGACAGGTGACTAAACCCTATACTCTACATTATAAAACTAATCAAATATGAAGAGGTGGATTGTTTGTGAAATAATCTTTGTAGCTTTCAAAAGTAGAGTTTGTGCTTGTGGAAATTCTCTAGGAATAAAAAATGAGAAGATAGACTCAAAATTTTGGAGACAATGTCGATTTGAATTCGTTGATTCTCGAATACTAAAATATCAAATGGGACACATTAAAATGATATGTATGGTGGCTCACATATGGTATTTGAATCACCTTCCCAATTATATTGTGAATATATTAACTAAAACTTTAAAAGAATTAGAAGGTCTAGTATATTGTGATCTGTGACTTGATCACAAGTTCCAATCATTTGGGTTATCCTTGAATAGAGGTAATCCAAACCGAATATATGGCTATAGGATTCTATTCATCATACATATGCTTTGATTGATAGTATTGTAACCATGAAAGTAAAGAAGGCATGAACTAAAGGATTGAATAGAATGAGATGAAGACAAGTAAATCCCTAATTGAAGGTATTTTCAAGAAGAAGTGGATTGTTCAGAAGGGATGAGACTTCTCAGTTACTCCATATCTATTATGTAGAATAATAAAGGAATACTTAATTTCATCTAGAACTTGCACGGAAATTAGTGATTAGTCTTTAGAGCAAAAAATGTTTTTTTGCATATTTTTCTTATAGTTAGTGGAACAAAATGAGAGGAAAATTTCATGTTCAATCCTGATGCGGGGGGAATCCTAGAATAACCTATCCTACTCTTTTCCTTTCTAGGACCATAGACAACAAAAACAACTATAATGAGATCGCAGGGTATAAGCAATTATGAGATTCAATCTTGGAGAAATATTATTCCTCATTATCTCTATTCGAAGGATGGTCTTATGCCTATTACAATCTCTTCCTCCAAAACCAAGACCAATACTTCAATTAGGTGAAAATGGACCTATTACCTTATCAGATATAAATAAAATTTATGGAAGAGTTATCAATTGGAATAATTCCCTTACCATTTTATTACCAAGAAGTCGATACAAGTCATTTGTTACTTGTAAAAATAAATTGATCCAAAAAACACTAGATACACTTAATAACATTTATATGAAAAAAATACATCAATATAATCCATTTTTCATTATAAGTTGCCTCTAAAATTCGGATAAAATATTCATATGAATATATATTAAAATTTATAGAATATATGTAATAATCGAAGTGATTTAAATATTCAAATGATTATTGTATGCTGACTAGATAAAGCAATAGAGCCAACAACTAAAAACATTTCTTTACTTAAAAATAAATCAAAATGTTTAATATGGCATATGGAAGCTACATAAGTTTAATATCAAGAAAATCAACTTCTCTTGTAACCAACATAAATTTTTCTTTGAATCATATATCACTTGTGATTTATTAAAAGAATGATTGTCCTAGACCATTCCCCCACATTGGCCACAAGGGGAATCACTCTCTATGGTACATCAACAATCTATCGGACCATTTTCATTACGAAAATGACTGTCCAATTTGGGCCATTTTACGAACTGGAAAATTCTTGTCTGTCAGAAATATCAAACCACTTTCTGAAATGGAAAGGAACTACTCATCCTGGACCATTTTTCAAATTGAAAAATGATTGTCCATAAATAAATAACATATAAGTTCTCCCTCCCAACCTGGGATCAATCTCTTCATTTTTCAATAAAGAATTCGTCTCCACAAGCCCCATCTTGTTACTTGAGTACACAAAATTTTCATCTTGGGAAGAGGCTTTACCAAAAGATATGCTATCTGGTCATGTGTGGAGATATATTGGAGAACCACTTATCTTTTCTGGACTTAATAAAAAAGAATATAAATCTTGATCTCAATGTACTTCGGTCTATCATGGAACACCGGTTTTCCCTGAAGGCTTCATATAGATTTGATCATTACAATATATCATGATCGTTTGTTTCCTTCCTTAAGCCAAAATTCCTCTTATTCATGAAATTCTTGAATTCTTTTGTGAAGGTTTGATCATCTTATTTCTTTTGGGATTTATATTTTGTGCTAATACTTGATTCTTCTTGTGCACAACAAGTCCAAAGTTCTACAAATATGAGATACTCCTTTCTTGTGTTCATGCTTGTGGAAAATGCATCCCATGTCTTGGGAAGGTTGTAGAGTACTATATTTACTGGTTCCTTGAAATGATTTCTTCGATATCTTTTAGTTGATATTTTAATTGAGAGATTCTCACAAAGTATGATGTTATGCTTTCATCATCATTCATGTCACGAAGCTCATTCTTCAGATTTATTGCTTGTCCAATGTTTATGACTAAGAAGATATTAGCTAGGGAATTGTACATCTTCTTAGATGAGTTAGGATGAGATATGTTGTGTATCAAGTGGTATTTTATAGAGTCCACTATGATACTCATGGCATTGATGTCATTTTCCTTGAACTTCTCCATAACTGCAACATTCTGAGGTTTCGTTTCTTTTCCTTCTTCAAACTGTGGTTCCATGATCTTTCCTTTCACGATATCCAACACTTTATTATTGTAAAGGATGAGGTCAATCCTTTTCTTCCATGCTATGAAGTTAGAAGCCCCTTCTAAGTTGTTTTCTAACTTCTTAGAGTAATTCATGACTGCTTTGACTTGGTCAACCTTTGACTTTGACCAAAAAATCAAACTTGACATTTTAGCTTGTTGAGAATACTAGGAGGGGCACTGGGTTAGAGTACACTAGGATATCTAGAAATTAGGTCAATCTCTTCACTTAAGGTGTGTCAAAACGAGGGTTAGGTTTTCATTGTTTCAATAAAAAAATTGACTACAACTGCAACTGTAACTGAGCAAATCCTCCCAATCTATCTTCCAGTGGTTAGACTGTCTAAAGATAGTGTGGTCCCATAAATTGTTATAAATAATAGGTGTGCTCATTTAACCATAGAGAATATAAAAAATATTGTCACCCAACCATAGGCCGAAGCCAACCCCAAGCACCTTAACCATGACAGAGAGAATAATTTCAGAAGAAAACCCTAGATCCAAAATCCAATCAAGGTAGAATACCACTATCCAGAGATAAGGTACCAAGAAAAAAGTCCAAACCATAACCGAGAGAAATTCCAAGCATAAAACTAAAAATACTAGTTGCAGTAGCTACAGCTGCAGCTAATCTCCAAACTTATGCACTTACTTAATTTTTTTAGTTGTGAGTTGTGTCTGTACAAATGAGCTTTGGCATCCTATATTTATACTACTCTTTCTTAGTTGTCTGGGCCGAATTCTCTTTCTAGAGGCTAAAGACTCAATATTAATTATTTTCTTTAGCCGACTTGTGTTCTAGGGTTATGTCCAAGGATTTAGGGTTTCTTCTTGCTTTCCGAAATATTCTATTCTTTTCAAGGTTACACATGGGGGTTAATACCTCCTGCAACTACCATAATATCAACAAACCTTCCACACCTTATCTATAAATATGGATATACAACCTTCACTTTCCAACTTCCCTGTTGAAATTAGATTTTTCCTTACATCTGGAACATATCTTACCTATTTCAACAACCATTGGTTTCCATTGATTTTCTTTATTTTTACCTTTCCCATTCCAAAAAATTTTCATGGTGCATCATCACCCAAATGAACCTGTCCGAAATCACCTTGAACATAATCTAGAAAAATTCTCCTATGGGGTGTGGCATGACATTAAGCCCCAGAATCTACTACCCAAGACTCAGAAATATTATCTACAGAAAGAATCAAAGCATCTTGTAACACATCATCTGTTACATTTTCTTCCTGTTTTTTTCTTGACGTCCATCTCTTTGTTTCTTTGGAGCTCTGCAGTCTTTCTTTAGATGTCGTTTCTTCCCACAATTCCAACACTCTATCTTTCCCATTCTATATTTGGATCTACCCTTCCTAGAAATCCTGCAGTTCCTTGAGCCCTTTCCTCTATCCTTTTGTCTTCCCTTGTTCTCCTTGTTCAAGGAATTACCTAATGTCTCACCTGTGCTTTTCCCTCACATTTCCTCACTAAGGATAACACCAACAAAATCATCAAATTTTAAAGTATTTGAACCAGAGACAGAGTTACTTACAACCATGACCAAGTCGTTCCAAATTTTTGGCAATGAGCACAAGATTAGAAGAGCCCAGACATCATCATCAAAGCCCACTTTTACAGAACTTAGTTAATTAGTAACTGTATTAAATTCATTTCAATGATCTGCAACAGTCCCACCTTCTGATATCTTCATATTAAATAATTTCTTCATTACTAATACCTTTTTGGACGCCGAGGGTTTTTCATATAGTTTAGCCAGTGCATCCATCAACTCCTTCGTTGTCTTTTCTTTCAAAATATTGAAAGCCACCGAAGTTGCCAAGCTCAATTGTATCGTTCCTAGTTCATTTCTATCAAGAACCTCCCATTCTTCATCCTTCATTGCCATCAAATTGTTTTCTATTCCACCCAATGGTAGGAATAGATCCTTCTGATATAAATAATCTTCCGTTTACATATCCCATAACTGGTAGTTTTGGCCGTTAAATTTCTCGACCCTAAACTTTCCATCTTTCACCATTGCTCTGACTCAAACCAGGAACCCTCTTTTTGTTAAGCCCTAATATTGGCTCATTACCCCTTAATTGGGTCATATTAGATTAGTAATGCTATTTTATTTATGTCGGCTTTAGGCCATTAGTTGTAATTTAGATTAGTAATGTTAT
>JZKD02S1981052.1:144520-156195 GCA_000966675.3 Picea glauca | reverse complement strand
TATACCTCCTAGTCTCCTATATATACCAAGGAGACATTTTCATTTTGAATCATCTTGTACTTGAACATTTAAGTGGGGTAAAAGAAGGTTGCCCCGTCGAAGAGGCTTATTATCTGAAATTATCTCTTCTTCAAGGTGTTGAGTACTTTTCCTGAGGTTTTTATATGCTATATTCATGTTTGGTTCTTAACACTTTTCCTACGAGTTACCTTTCACTCTAATACTAGTTGTTAGAAAAACAAGATCATGAAGAAATAAAATAAAACAAATGCGAAAATAAAACACATAAGATACACAATACAATAAAGACACATATATACGTGGTTTACCCAATGTGGTCTATGTCTACCAGAGAAATTTCTAGGTCCTTCCTTTATTATTATCCAGCAAATGAAGGGATACAACTTACGACACACCCGTTGTAAGTTCCTCTTCTTTTTCTCATAATCTCCTCTCTCATAATACAATATTTGCCATGATACACAACCACAATACATTTCCCTCATAAAAGAGGGTTTCCTTCTAGGGAAAAAAACAGTAACATAACTTCTATCATAAGATATCCGACCTTACAATGAATGGTATAGATTTACAATGAAATTACAATATAAATTTACAAGGCAATTTTTCCACCGGGGCCCTCTTGCCCCTGGACCCCACAAAGGGGGTAATCCAATCTACAGTCCCCCACATGGAGGATTTTACATTCTTCCAGGGTGTAAAGTCTTCATAGGGTATAAACACAGCTGAAAACAAAGACCTCTAAATTAGGAAGATAATTAGGCTCCACAACCAACAAGCTCAACAAATATTTCATTATCGAAATGTTTGTCATGGTCAAAAACCAACTAGAGGGGGAATCCAAAGAAGGAAATGATGTAGTTAAAGAAAAAGCGAGCAACCGTATCTATTTTATTATTGAAGGTGGGCATGACTTTTGCCCATTTGGTGAAGTAGTCAACAACGACTACTATATACTTGTGCCTATTGTTGGATAGGGGGTTGCAAGTCATGAAATCAATGCCCCATTTACAGAAGGGGCCAGTGGTGATGACGAGATGGAGTAGAGAAAGTGGTGCTTGGGATTTGGGTGCATACAATTGAAATTTGTTGTATCACTTGACCACGTGAATGCAATCATGAAATAGGGTGGACCAAAAGTAACCGAAACGAACTATTTTTTGTGTAGTGGGCATGCCAGAGAGGTTACCTCCACAGGCACCACTATGACAGTCGTCGAGGACCTTGTATGCTTCCTCAATGGTGAGGCATTGTGAGAAAATGGTGTCGATTCCCCTATGATTGAGAACATATCCTATGAGGAGGTAGAATGAGGCTTGGTGGATGATTCAATGACGGTCATCTCGGGAGAGATGAAGGAAACACTTTTTTTTCCGTTGGTAGACAAGAATATCTCTGTACCATGGGTCATCGGATGAAGTTAAAAATAAATGTTCATTATAGAACTCTTCATTGATATGGGGGTCAGATGAGTTGGATGGTAAGTCAACCATGAGCTCTGCCAACATGAGCAATTTTTTTCTTTTGGGAGTAGTGAAATCTAGATCATATTCTTGGAGAATGATGATCCAGTGAGAAAATTTTCCATTGATATGGCGGCGACTAAGAAGATAGTGCATAGAATTGGAATGAACCACAACTATTGTAGTGCGAAGCAGGATGTAGTGACACAACTTCTGAACTATGAGGACAATGGCGAGGGAAAGATTCTCCTCATGATTATGTTTGAGAGGGATACCTGAGAGATATTTGTTGATATAGTATATGACATGCTCACACTGGTCATTGCCTACATGGACAGGCACTCCTGTAATTGAAAACTCTTAAGCGAACATGTATAGGATATAATCCTTATCATAGTCTAGGGGGGTAATTAAGGATTCTTTGCTAAGTGCTTCTTTGAGAGAATCAAACGAAACTTGAGCATGTTGGTCCCATTGAAATGGGACATCATACCATAGTAAGCGTAAGAATCCATGGGTGCAAATAGCATAATCAAGAACAAAACTCCATAAAAAATTGTCTTTGCCTTGAAGGATTTACAATTGGTGTAGGTTATTGGGAGGAGGAATCTCATTGATGGCTTGGAACTTAAGGGGGTATATAGTGATGCGTTGTTGGGAGATGATGAATTCCAATTGTTGTCTTACAGTGATGCAAAATATACATTTCAAAGGGTTGAGATGAATATTGTATGGTTGACAATGTTCAAAGATGATATGTATATCTTCTATGTGTTGGGAGAGTTGTTTGGAATGAGCAGTGAGGTCATCCAAGTATGCGAGTATAATGTGAGCAAGATCATGAAATGAATATTTCATGGCACATTGGAAGGTGTTGCCGACGTTTTTGAGTCCAAAGGGAATTACACGATATTAAAATGTGCCTAGGGGGTTGTGAATGTTTTTTTGTATTGGTCAGCGTGGTGAATTTGAATTTGGTTATAGCAAGAAAACCCATCTATGAGTGAGAGGACTTCATGACCAACAAAAGAATCGATAACTTGGTCAATGAATGGGGTAGGGAATTTGTCTTTGGAATAAGCTTGATTGAGGTCACAAAAGTCGGTGCACACCCTAATAGTGCCTTGTTTTTTGTTGACAAGAACAAATTTCAAAACCCAGGATGTGTATGCTATCGAGTAGATGAAGCTAGTGACACACAACTTATAGATTTTGTCTTTGATAGCCATAGCTTTGTATGGGTGAAGTGGTCGTTTCTTTTGTCAAATAGGGGAAATATTGGTCCTGGTGTCGATACAATGTTCCACAATGGATAGGTCTAATCCATGCATATCTGTGTAGGACCATTTGAAAACGTCTTGGAATTCCTGGAAGAGCATGCATCACCTAGAGTGATTTCTTCGAGAGAGAATGCATCACCTAGAGTGATTTATTTAGGAGACCATGCATCACCTAGAGTGATTTCCTCCATGACCTTAGGTTTGACATAGATGTCTATTTTAATTGTGGGGGATATTTTTGCCATATTTTCTTCTTCAAAAGAATCAAGTGCGGGTATTGGTTTTTTTAACCAGTCCACATAGCCAGGGGGATGAAATCCTTAGCTTAAATGGCACAAAGTAGAGTATCTGAGTCTGGTCGAAAGGCATTTTGAGATAATAAGAAGGATCGGTGGTGAAAGAAATCACATGGGTAGTCTAGTGTGCATAGAGCTTCCAGAATGTCTTCGTCTGATTGAAAAATGAAGGAGTATAGTGGGTCTGCAGTAAGTTGGGATAAGGAGGTGAGATTTGTGGAGATAATTCAAGGATAGTCTATAGAAGGAAGATGAGAGGATGATTGGATATCATCACTCATATCTGAGGTGGGTGGACCTATGGGAGGAGGGTAAGATGCTTCACCAGAATTCATGAACCAAATGTCCATATAAAAATCATGTCTATGGTGATTTGGGGGAGGGAGAATATCGTAAATGGGTGTTACGTGGGAATTTGAGGGCTTTGGAAGGAAGTCTTTGCATATTGGTTTAATGGAAATGATCATTGAGGTCAATGAAAGGAGGTTACATCATGGAGTGGGTAATCTATGATTTCTAGGATGGGGATTGTTCAAGGCCTAGTCCATGGGGCGTTGTACCTATGGCACAGTGGTTCGGATAGAATCCCTCTGGCATGCCCATCCCTTAATAATGAGTGAGAATGTATATGTGTAATGATCCATATGGTAACATAGTGCACACGGGCACCAAAAACGTTCATTTACTGATGTGGAGAAATAGTAAATGGTTTGAGTGTTAGTAGTAGTTTGGGTATCTTGAGAGGGTTCTAGTAGTGGTGTTTTTCTTACTTATCACAGAGTCTTCTAAAAGGTAGGGATAGTTAGGAATATATTTGTATAATGACCATATTCCCCGCATAGAGTGCATGCGTGGTTGGTATGCAAACCCTTCATCTTCTTGAAAGAGGATTTTGCTAGGGTAGGTGGCTCTGCGAGGGTAGGGAGTATAGTTGCTTCTTTGGGAAGTTGAATGAGATTGTGTAATTCATAAAATGCAGGGAAAAGGTGGGTTGGGTGTCCAATGATAGTGAAAAGTGTGCATGGGGGTTGGATTTATGGTGGGGAGGGGAATATGGGTTCTTTCTTCCTCCTGGTGCCACGTTGGTTGGTGTCATTTCCCCCTTTGCAAGTATTTGGGTTTCCTGTAGTGGTAGTATTGCACCCAACTATGTGATCGGTTGGGTGAGTGGGTGGTTGAGCCACTGGTTGTGGACTTGAAATTGTGGGCTGAGGTGGGAGAGATAAGGTTGGTACCATAGCTATTGGTTTGAGATACCATACAAGGATGGATATCACCATATTTGGTAAGGTGAGGGTAGCAACAACCTAGTATGATTTTACTCTTGGGGGGGGGGGAATAAAAGAAGGGTATTTGGGTAATGGCCTGTGGGACTATTTTCCAAATAGGGAGTTAACCCATCGTGGGTGTGTTGGTTGATAATTCATCTTGGGAATATTATAAGGGGGGTTCCTTTGGAATATTTTATGGTGTAGGAATAGGCATGGGATTATATCATTCCTCTAGGGGATGGTCCTCAGGAATGTCTCTTCTATCTAAGGCAACAATGAAGACATGGTCTACACTTGGGGTAGTAGGGGTGTATCCTTGGTATGAACCAATTAACGATGAGTCATGAAAGATCCTTTGTTTGAAATCTACCATTGGTAAAAGTTCATCACTTGAGTAGATAAATGGAAGGATGTTATCAATGTGCCCTGGTTGATTAGGATCATAATGGGTCAATTGGTAAATAGTGACAATCTTCCCATTGTGTGGGAATATCATGGTGCAAAATACATAAGATGTTATTGCTTGAATGGCATACATGTAGCTTCATCCAAAACGGATATTATAATTCAATTGGGAATCTATAACTTCAATGTCAATGAGGATTGTTTTTCCCCTTAATTCTATGGGCACATTTTGATGATGCAACGATGGATGGTGATGTTTCCAATCCTCATAGGAATTTGGAAGGAAACTAGTGATGGAAGATGTGGATTGGCTTTGTCTAAGTCGAAAGTGATTAGATGGGTGTATTGTTTGGGTGCTAACCTGGACATAGGTAGAACAATATATTCAGATGTAATAAAGGTCAATATTAATAAGGCCTTTCAGTAAAATAGAATAAGGCGGATGTAAGAAGACCTAATAGAAGCTTCTTATTCTAGAAGGATCTTCCTCTAGATGCTTCTTTTTAGTATAAATAGGAGTTGAGGGTATGAGAAACCTAGCTTGGATATTATTGTAATAGATCTCTTCTCAACTTGAGGTTGCCCCCTCGAAGAGGCCCATGAACATTTCTTTTAGATTCAAAGTTCTATTTATGTTGTTATTCTTATATCATTTCAGTGTTATTGTGGTGAATGCTCTGGTTATATTGTTGTTATTATGCCATTACTATCATTTTATCTCTGTTATGCATACATTTCATATCTGGTATATTACAAGTGGTATCAAAGCACTTTCCTCAGCAGAAAGTGTGGGTTAATTTTTTTTCAGGGTAGAGACATATTCCGGCGTCTTAAAGCCACAGAGATCTGTTGCTACATACATAAACCTGCAGTTGAGGGATTCATACACGCATGAAATACAAGTGGTACTTAAGAGCACATCTATTTTCCACCCTTGTAACCCTTGTTGGTACCCCTTCGAGTGGTAGCGCATCAGACAACACCTGTGTACGAATCGGCCTAGATTACTTGAAGCCCTCTTTAGATAAACTAATCGGTCGCCTGACTGCTATAGTGTCACTGAGAACATCACTCGGGAAGATACTCTCTAGTACCTAGGTAGTCGGGTAGTACGGATAAGGGTACGGTCTATCCTCCTTAGTTACTGCCTTGAGATATTGGTCCGAGTACTACTATTGGACCTCGCACATATATCAGAGAGATAGCATAGGGAAAACCCTTGTCTGTAGAACCCTTGAATACCTAACCCTTGGGGACAGAAACATAAACAAATTAAAAGATACAAGATCTATTGACGTGCAACTGTGTTTGGGTTGCCAAGTAAATACACATTTCTTTCTGGTTAAGCATTTGGGCATTCCCTCTCTATAGTATTCTTCAGACTAGAGTATAACTCCATAAAAAAAAAAAAAATCAGGAAATTTTTTCACCATTATTTCAGACCCATCCCATTGGATTCATCTCTTCGCCCTTATCACATTCATCCATATCATTTTTTCAACCAAAACTATAAAAAAAAAAAAAAAAATTACCCCACCCACCCCTTTTCAGCTTCCCCATCCTCATGGCCCATACTCATAGCCAAGACTTGGAAGCTTGCTTCAACACTTTGCAATCTGGTCTCATTGAGACCCAAGAAGAAGTGAAAAAACTCAGTGCCAATGTCGCCACCCTCAATACAACCATGCAGTCCTCAATGGGCGAAATCAAACAAGACCTCACCACCCATCTTGAATCAGTCTTTTTGACACTCTGTACCAAACTGCATATCCCTATAGATAACCCTTCCTCTTCCTCACCCCCACATACTGAAGGTGACTATTCCTCTCATTCCCATACCTTGCAGAACCATCACTTTCAACGTGACCTACACCTTCCATGGGTGGATGTGACCAAATTTGATGGCTCTGACCGCACTGGTTGGGTAACCCAAATGGAACATTACTTCTCTTTATACAGCATTACAGCTGACTTGGCCAAACTCTGGTATGGTGTTCTCCATCTAGATCAAGAACATTGACAATGGTGGAAATGGAGAAAAAATTCTCATCAAGGGAATATTGCTTGGACACAATTTGTGGCAGAGCTTTATGAACTCTTTGACACTAACACCAACCATTTGGGCCATTTGAAAAAGATGAAACAATTAGGAACAATGGAAGACTTTATAGTTTCCTTTGAGTGCCTGGATTTTAGAACAGAGGGCATGTCTAATGCCTTTTTCCGAGAGTGTTTTATTAGCAGCCTCAAGGATGAAATTCGGGCCCATGTCCTCATGGCTCGGCCTGAGAGTTGGGTGGAGGCTACCAAAAGAGATAAAGAATCACAACAGGTTGTATCTTATCAAAACCACAAACCCTCCTTCATCCCTCTCCCTAAACCAGTAAATCCCACTACTCCCTCTGCTCCACTAAAGATCCAAAAATTGACCTGGGCTGAAATGGTTGAACGCCAACTCAAAGGCCTTTGTTATAACTATGATGAAAAATATTTCCCGAGCCACAAGTGTAAAGAAAAAAATATTTTTATGGCCATATCTGAGGAGATTTCCTAAGAAGATGAAGAAACTCCCTCTATGTATGAATCCCCTGAATCCACTGACATAACCCCTCCCTCAAACCCTCTTGAAGTAGAACCAGTCATTTCCCTCAATGCTCTCACTAGCTTCTCTGCTCCCCAAACCCTCAAGCTAATTGTTACATCAAGCATCGAAAGCATTCTGGTTGATAGTGGCAGCACCCATAATTTTATTCATCACCGCATTGCCCAAGAAACTCATTGCTACATCCATGCCATCAATAATTTCCAAATCATGATTGCCAATGGTGGTTCCATGAAATGTGGAGGGCATTGTGAAAATGTGCATCTCCAAATTGGTGACTACCACTTGAAATCCCATATGTTTGCTATCAACATGGGAGGTTGTGACATTGTGTTGGGTGCAGACTGGCTAAGGACTTTGGGTCCCATTCTCATGGATTTTAAAGACTTAACCATACAATTCGACCAGGAGGGCCACCAGTATAAGTTCCAAGGCATCACCATCAGCTCACCTGAGATCATTAGTTTCCATTGCATGAAAAAGCTGCTCAAAAGGGTCATTCTGGTGTTATCGCCCAACTCCATGCCATACAAGAAATAGAGACACCCTCTATACCACAAGACCTCCAAGCCATCCTTTCTAAAAATCAATTGGCCTTTTTCACTCCCTAAGGACTCCCTCCTTCCCGTGGTGTTCATGATCATTCCATTCCCCTTGTACCAGGAAGCCTTCCTCCCAATATTCGCCCGTATCATCACCCCTTTCCCCAAAAAAAATGAAATTGAGAAAATGGTCCAGGAACTCCTTAATGTAGGTGTTATCCGCCCTAGTACGAGCCCCTATTCGTCTCCTATGGTCATGGTCCTGAAGAAAGAAGGTTCTTGGCAAATGTGTCCTAACTTCTGTGCCCTCAACAAACTTACCATCAAAGACAAATTCCCCATTCCTGTCATTGATGACCTCTTGGATGAATTGAGTGGTGCCCAATTCTTCACTAAACTGGATCTTCATTTGGGATACCACCAGATACATATGAAAGAGGCAGATATTCCCAAGACTACCTTTAGAACTCATGAGGGCCACTATGAGTTTTTGGTCATGCCCTTTGGCTTGTGTAATGCCCTCTCCACCTTCCAAAGCCTCATGAATCATGTCTTTCGTCCTTTTCTCCACCATTTTTTCTTAGTTTTCTTTGATGATATCCTCATCTATAGAAAAACCCAGACAAACCATTTTTCTCATGTGGATCAAGTTCTCCATATACTCTCTCAGCACCAACTTTTCCTGAAATAGTCTAAATGTGCTTTTGGCGCCTCAGAAGTAGAATACTTGGGTCATCTGGTTGGAAAATATGGTGTTAGGGTGGATCCTAAAAAGATTGAAGTTGTGCAATACTGGCCTCACCCAAAGACTCTTAAGAGATTACAGGGATTTCTAGGCTTAACAGAGTATTATCACAACTTTGTTAAGAATTATGGGAAGATTGCAGCACCTCTCACTGCTCTCCTCAAAAAGAACTCTTTCACTTTGACTCCAGTCGCTGCTCAATCTTTTCAAACCTTGAATATGGCCATGTGCACCACTCTAGTCCTCTTCCTTCCCGATTTCACAAAGACCTTTGTGTTGGAATGTGATGCTTCAGGGAAAGGAATTGGTGTTATCCTTATGCAGGAGGGTCGACCTTTGGCCTTTACCAACAAGAAACTATCTGAAAGAAATCTGGGCAAATCCATCTATGAAAAGGAAATGTTGGCTATTCTACATGTCGTGGATCTGTGGCGTCCTTATCTATTGGGGCAACGGTTCCAAATTAAGATAGACCATCAAAGACTCAATTATTTTATGAAACAATGCATTTCCTCCCCAGAGCAACAAAAATGGGTGACTAAACTCTTTGGATATGACTATGAGATCATTTATAAGAAAGGAAAAGACGATGTGGTTGCAGATGCACTTTCCTGAAAATATGAAGATGAAGGATCCCTTTTCTATCTTTCATTCATTGTACCAGATTGGCTCCAAGCCGTTCGCCAGGAATGGCTACAAGATCCCAAAAGTTCGTAGTTGATCCAACAATTGGAGTCCAATGCTCCAGCTTCCCCAGGGTACTCTTGGCTCCATGAGGAACTTCAATACAAAGGCCGTTTGTATTTAAGTAAACAATCAAATCTTAAATCCACAGTACTTTCTAAGCTTCATGCTACACCCACAACAGGGCACTCCAGGTTCACCAAAACCTATGACAGGGTCAAACGTTCCTTTTTCTGGGATGGTATGAAACAAGACATTCGTAATTTTGTAGTTGAATGTGACGTGTGTCAATGCAACAAGGGAGAAACAATCAAATCACTGGTCACACTACAACTGCTCCATATTCCACGTGCTATTTGGAAGGATATCTCTATGGATTTTATTACCGGCTTACCCAAATTGGGAAATAAATCCGTCATCATGGTGGTTGTTGATCGCCTTTCCAAGTTTGCTCATTTCTATGCCCTTACACACCCGTTTATAGCATCCACAGTGGCTCAAATATTCATGGATCAGGTCTTCAAGCTTCATGGCATGCTGCGCTCTATTGTTTTTGATCGCGACCCAACTTTCACAAGAAAGTTTTGGCAAGAAATGTTCAAGATACAAGGCACAGAGTTTCATCTCAGCACAACTTATCATCCCTAGACTGATGGCCAAATGAAAGTTGTCAACAAGTGTTTGGAAACATATTTGAGGTGTTTTTCCTCAAAAAATCAAAATTAGTGGGCTCAATGGTTACCCCTAGCTGAATGGTGGTACAAAACTTCATACCATACAGCTACACGCATGACTCCTTTTGAAGTGGTATATGGACATAAGCCACCTTCATTTCTCTCATACTTACCGGGTGCCTCGAAGGTCCAGGCAGTTGACCTATCACTTACAACTCGAGAGGCTATTCTCTGTACCCTCAAAGAGAATTTGGTCATGGCATAGAATTGCATGAAGCAACAAGTAGATCAAGGTCGCTCTGAACATCAATTTGCAGAAGGGGATTAGGTGTTTCTTCGACTGCAACCTTACAAGCAAACTTCCCTCAAGGTCGAGCATTGTCAGAAGCTAGCACCCAAATTTTATGGTCCTTATATTGTGCTCAAGTGTGTGGGACAAGTTGCCTATCAGTTAGTGTTGCCCAACCATTCGAAGCTACATCCTGTTTTTCATGTTTCATGCTTAAAGAAGGTGATTGGAGCTAAGTGTCAAATTCAAACCAACCTTCCAGAGTTAGCTGAAGAAGGATCCATTTGGCTACAACCAGAAGTCGTTTTGGACCAGCATGAGCGTCGCCTACGTCAGAGAACCATCAAGTAAGTGCTCATATAGTGGAAAGATATAACTCTAGTAGATGCCACTTGGGAACCAACTACCATTCTGCAACAATTTCCTCATCTCAAGCCTTGAGGACAAGGTTGTTTTTAAGGGGGCAAACATGTTAGGGTCCTAACCTGCACATAGGTAGAACAATATATTTGGATGTAATAAAGGTCAATATTAATAAGGCCTTTTAATAAAATAGAATAAGGAGGATGTAAGAAGACCTAATAGAAGCTTCCGCTTCTAGAAGGATCTTCCTCTAGATGCTTCATTTTAGTATAAATAGGAGTCGAGGATATGATAACCCTAGCTTGGATATTATTGTAA
Source organism: Picea glauca (assembly GCA_000966675.3). Taxonomy (NCBI): domain Eukaryota; kingdom Viridiplantae; phylum Streptophyta; class Pinopsida; order Pinales; family Pinaceae; genus Picea; species Picea glauca. The sequence goes on along the minus strand of JZKD02S1981052.1, from coordinate 145,242 downwards.
TAGATCTCTGCTCAACTAGAGGTTGCCCCCTCGAAGAGGCCCGTGAACATTGCTTTCAGATTCAAAGTGCTATTTATGTTGTTATTTTTATATCATTTCAGTGTTATTGTGGTGAATGCTCTAGTTATATTGTTGTTATTCTTCCATTACTAGCATTTTATTTCTATTCTGCATACGTTTTATATCTGGTATATTACATGTATGAAGGGTCTATTTCCACAAACTATGAAAGCAAAGACTTTCTTTGGGAAGGGCATATCTGGAGAACCTAAAGTACTGACATGGAAATGGGTGATTGTGCAAGGTGGTCAACAAGGTGGTAGTTGTGGGAGACTCGGGCGTGTGGGTTATGCATGTTCCAACATAGTGGTGGGAGAGGGATTCAGGTGGTGGCTTTATTTTTAGGATGAGGAATCATTAAATGTTTCCCGACCAGTAATGGGGGGGACTCAAGGGTGTTGGGAGGGGAATCAGATGGTATAGTGCATTTGTTGGAAATATGGATACAACAGAGATGACGTAGATGATCAAGGCGCAGATGCTCAAGGTTGTCATTGATGGCAATCGATTGCTTATGAAGAACAGATGCTGAGACTGTTGCAACACAAATGCTGAAACACGACTGTTGGAAGCGAACACAGATGCTGCAACACAAAAGTGAAACATGTTGAAACGTAGATGCTGAAACACGACTGTTGCAACACGAATGCTGAAACACGACT
>JZKD02S1981052.1:84597-101197 GCA_000966675.3 Picea glauca | reverse complement strand
GCTGTAGCTACCTTTGGAAGTCATTACTTCCCTTGAACAAAAACTATTGATTATTTCTCATATATTGTGCATGGTGTATTATGGTGTATTGGTGTAAATCTTATACCATTGTTCACTGCTCATTGGATATAATTGAATGGTTTAAGTATAAGTTGAAAAAGGTTTTTAAATTGTACTTGATATGGATTCACCCCCCCTCTCAGTATCAACATGTTCAAATATAGGAAATAGGAGAGTGAATGGTAGAAGGCCTAGATATGGAATCAAAAACCTATGAAAAACTAGTAAATACAAGGAAGGTAAACATTGGAACAGAGGAAAATACGAAGTTGGCGTAGATAGGAGACTATTGGGATGACAAAACTATAGAAAAAATAGTCGACTTATTGCATGAGTACCAGGGCTTATTCCCGATCAATTTATAAAAAATGAATGGGATAGAAGGAGAGCTAGGAGAAAAGAGAATCCATCTTAATCCATATGCTAAACTAGTAAAAAAAAGACTCTACAGAATGAACCCAAGATATAAATAAAAGGTCAAGGAAGAAATAGATCGCATGCTGAAAGAAGGAGTTATTGAACTAGTTGAGGAATTAGAATGGATAAGTTCAATAGTAGTCTAGGACCAGAAAATAAGGGGTGTAAGAATCTTTGTTGACTTGAGAAAACTGAACGATGCATGCCTACACGATCCATTCCCAACACCATTTACAGATGAAGTACTGGAAAATGTCGGCGGCCAAGAGGCCTATTCATTCCCAAATGTTTTTTTAGGATACCATCATATCATAATTACATGGGAAGATATACATAAGACTATAGTCACGACAAAATGGGGAAGTTTTCAATACCTGCGCAAGGTAGGACGAATGACTCAATAAAAAAAAGGATGAAATTGTAGAGGAATCTAGACAGAAATGTTGAACACCCTAGATATGCAAGCACTAGACAAGAAAATTAGGGTTGCATAGGAACAAGCGATTCAATCGATGGAGTTCACAAATACTCTCCACAACCGAAATAATGAAAACACTACTGGCTAACATGAAACTACATCTTGTAGTGGAACAACTGAAAGAATAACCACTGGAGATTACAAAGGAGTTGCGACCACGATAGGACGAGTCACTTAGGGTACTAGAAGAACTAGCTACCGTGCAAACTATCACGACATTAGCAGTGCAAGACACTGAGGACAAATTAAATAGATCAACAATGTATACAATGGAGGAAATTATGAACACGGAAGTTGAAATCACAAAATTAGTACAAACAACAAAGGAGAGCCTCCAAAAATTCATTAAGGAATGGACAAACATGACAGAACAGGCCTAAGTGGCTCAGGATGAGCCACAGGTGAATGTTGGGGGAATTTTGGGAAGGTAGGTTGGATAGAGAACAACAAGAAGAAATGAGGCACAAAGAAAAGGTGCAGTATCAATAATATCAATAAGATCAAGAAAGAAGAGAGAGGAAAGAGAAGAAGATGGGGGACAGGAAGAAACAACTAGCGAAAAATATGGGAAAACCAATCGAGCATGAGTTGTACCTAGCTCATAATGAGTTTTCTCCATTTGATCATGAGTGGGAGCCAATTCATTATGAGCTCGCAAGAAAACCTGAGAAAAATAGACCTAAATATGAAAACGAAAGAAGAAAGTTCGAGCAAGAGAAGCGGCAGAAGTGACAACAGAGAGAGTAGAGGAAGAGAAGCAACAAAAGAGGAAGCAAAGAGGAATTCTAAGTAGTTATGGTGATTGTAGGATGCTCTATAAATAATCCATGACTGTAAGTAGAGGAATTTATATTGAACACCTGTTATAGCACAGAGCATAAACAAACTGCCACAAATATAATAAAGAATCAAATCTTTTGTGGACGTAGCCCAAGAGGGGGTGAACCACAATAACTCTGTGTCAAATTATGTTGTTGAAAGGTTATTGATCCTTTTATTGTGTTAATTCATGTTTATATGGTTTTATTTCTTGCCTTTACTATGGATGAATGTTATCTTTATTGTTATAGTTGATAGATTAATGCGCAGCAGTATTAACTGTATGCCTTAATACCAATTGGTGTGAATATTGACTGATATGTATAAATAATTTAGTAACAAGGAAAGATTAACTAGGATCTAGTGCATGAGAGGATCTTGTAGGTATGACAAAGTGTGTCTTCCATCTTTCCCTCACCATTGCAGAATCTTGGTTCCTGCAGTCCCCATAAAGATACCTCGGGTGAGACTTCGCCTGCTTACCGATGATGTTGAAAGGGCCAGTATCTGTAGGGTTTTGTTGGACTAATTACCTTGAACCCATGGTATTGAACCTATATGCATGCATGTGAAAACAAATAAGAAGACTCTAGAGGATAGGTTTAGGTCAGATTGGCTATTATTGTATGATGTCTAATAACTACTTTGGATTTTCAAGTATCAAAAGACTAATGGAATGAGAATCCAAGAACGAATATGTTGATTATCACACTTAGGATTTCAGAAAATTATGACCATATCCATGCCCACACGAAGTATAAATGCTACAAGTTTTGAATACCATGGGAAAGATGACATGGAAGAGAGGAAATGTAGATCACTAGCTCATGCAATATCATACACACCCCATGTGCTTAATGACGATGATTCCTATTCTAAACAAAAGAGTCAAGAATGAAAAAATTAACAAAACCCATGCATCATCATCATGCCTCAACATCATTGTTTGGAAAATTTATGGGTAGAGAACAAGTTGTCTTAGCCAGGATAGTAGGGATAATACACTCCTTCATTGGGTTATTTCCACTAGAAGGATCTGTTAGGATTTAGTAGATTCGGACTAGTGAGGAACTTCCATTATTTTCGTAAGAAGCAGAGTACCTGTCACAAAATAAAGAAGGATGTAGATCAAGAGATGGAATTAAAACAGAGTTTGAGCTAAAATCCTTCCAGATCAAAATGAATAACCAAGTCGGAACCTTGCTACAGGAAACAAACATACATTAAGAGTTTGACAACTATTTCTATTTCCAAAAGGGTAAGCCTAGGGAGAAGGATTTAATATTATTCTTGGTAAACTAGTTCCCTTGATCCCTCGTCACAAGTTTGTGTTCAATGAACAATTTCACCTATAGTTGGCCATCATTTGGACCAAATTTTTCAAGGGGAAATCCCTTCACCCACAAAGATTTAGAGTTTCTCACATTCCTTAGGAGCAATATAGTAGGAATAATTATTATGTAATGATTTATTTTGGCTCCAGAAAATCTACATGTAACATGAATGGGAAGAGTAGGGAAGTTGTAATTGAACAATCATGTAATTAGTAAGTCCAATAGTCCACCCTAAGGTATATAGGAAATACTATGTAAAAAATGGAGAAGGGGGAATGGAAAACCAAAATTTGGTATTGTATACTTTATCAAACTCAAAAGAAGATGGGAACCTCTCTACTCATTGTTGTATTCCTAAAAATGAATTATTTATTTGAAGGAGGATAATAACAAGCACCTTCATGGTTCATTTATTCAATAATGCACTATTGTTAATTGTTTTTTTCAAATGTTCCATTTCGTCGTTTTTGTCGATTGTCATTTGTAGGAAACAATTATAAACGAGTTATGAATTCAATTACATGAACATGCTTATGAACATCTATATGCAAACAAGTATGTAATATGATTTGATTATGTAAATTTGTAACTACATCTTTTTTTCACAGTAAATTATAGATTTGTAATTGATCCTACTATTGTTAGATAGGATTGCCACTATTTAGAAATAGTATTAAACTTGAATATTATAATAGATACACATTTAGAATTTATCCTAACTCTAATGGAAAGTCTTTCTACGAAGAGAAATTCATTTATTTAGTAGCATTCAATCCCATATATCGATAGAGGTTTCTATTCAAATGAGAGTGGGTCTAATTTGGAACTTCGATAAAGAAATTCTCCCTCATGTCGACTTCGAGATTCTCCCCCCCACACCATCTATAGATCCATAAATTAACCTAAGACTAAATGGTTGAATTCCAACTTAAGGGTATTTTCTACAACTGTGATTATAAATATTTTTTGAGGCACACATGTAAGGAGAAAAATTATTTTATGGCCATTTATGAAGACATTTCTAAATAGGATAGTGATGCTTTGATGCAGACCCCCCCTGACTCAGCAGGTTTTGCGCAACCTCTCGGTCTTAGGATCATTCTTCTCTCACAACACTGAGCTGGATTAGCTCCTTCGGCCCCTGCTGGAACCTCCAATAAAACAATCCACAGATCCTTCCACGAAAAATCCCACCTGCACAACGTGCACCAGACGTGATTCTTCACCTCCTTCTCACCAAAATTGAAATAGAGTTCTCCCTCGACCCAACGGTCCTGGCTCTATCAGGATTTCGGTAGCCAGGAGTTTGAAATACAGTGACCCAAACCACCGCCTCCTCTACTTTTTGAACCCCAAAATGTCGAAATGTCGAAATGGGCTCAACGACGATTAGGATTGTTCTTCTCTCACAACACTGAGCTGGATTAGCTCCTTCAGCCCCTATTGGAACATCCAATAAAACAATCCCTAGATCCTTCCACAAAAAACCCCACCTGCACAATGTGCACCAGGCGTGAGTCTTCACCTCCTTCTCACCAAACTCGTTAATTAACATTTAATTACATTGAATGGTTGTCTAGTCCGAATCGGATCTAGATCTTAGCCTTACAACCATTTAAAGCAACCTTTATCTAAATCCATACATGTACACAGGCTTTAGATAAAGGTTTCCTTAAATGGTTGTAAGGCTGAGATCTAGATCTGATTCAGACTAGATAGCCATTCAATGTAATTGAATGTAAATTAATGAGTTTGGTGAGAAGGAGGTGAAGAATCATGCCTGGTACATGTTGTGTAGGTGGGGTTTTTCGTGGAAGGATCTACGGATTGTTTTATTGGAGGCTCCATCAGGGGTTGAAGGAGCTAATCCAGCTCAATGTTGTGAGAGAAGAATGATCCTAAGACCAGGAGGTCGCGCAAAACCTGCTGAGGTAGGGGGGGTCTGCATCATGTTTCCTCTTTCTAAGTGTTTCCCTAGGCCAAAGATCATATCCCACCCTGTAATCAACTATAGGTTAAACCACTTATCTCTTTGAATGATCTTACATGTATCCCAACTCCCTACACCCTTAAGTTAATTTTCTATATCAAGCAACATAAAGTCATTATCCTCATTGATAGTGACATCACCCATAATTTTATTCATTGTCAAATTGCTCAAGAGACCCTTTGCAATATTTTTGCAGTCAATAACTTCCAAATCGGGATTGTTATTGGTGGTTCAAAATTATGGAAAACTTGTAGCCCCGCTCACTCCTCTCCTTAAAAGGAATTCTTTCAGTTGGAATCAAACTACTGATCAATCCTTTCAAGCTTTGAAAGGGGCTATGTGTAAGAATTTTGTTATGACACTACTCGACTTCACAAAGACCTTTGTTTTGGAATGTGATGCTTCAGGTAAAGGCATTCGGGCCATTATCATACAATATGGGAGACATTTGGCCTTCACTATAAAAAATATTTCTGAGACACTTGGTAAAATCCACCTATGAAGAAGAAATGTTGGCTATTCTACATGTAGTTGATCTCTAGCATCCTTACTTCTTGGGAAACACTTCCGAATTAAAACTGGTCATCATATCCTAAAATATTTTTTGGAACAAAGAATTTAATCCTATGAGCAATAGAAGTGTTTGACCAAAATGTTCATGTATGATTACGAGATCCTTTACAAAAAGGGAAAATAAAATGTGGTTGCTAATGCTCATTCTAGGAAATATGAAGAAGATGGGTTCCTCTTTTCAATCTCCTTCATTGTAGTCAATTGAATAACATTCGTTCACCAGGAATGGTTCCAAGGCCCCAAAATTTATAATCTTATATAGTAATTGCAAAAAGACCCTCATGCATCTCCAATATACTCTTAGAAAAATGAGCTTCACTATAAAAGCTTCCTATAATTGAGTAAAGGTTCTCACTTTGAATCCATTATCTAAACTTCATGCTTTTCCAATATCATGAAATTTTGACTTTCAAAAAACATATGAAAGGATCAAACATTCATTTTTTGGGGGAAAGCATGAAGTAGGACAACCACACTTTTGTGGCTAAATGTGATACTTTTCAATGCAACAAGGGGAAAAAAATCAAAACTCTAGGCACACTACAAACTCTCCCTATTCCACCTTCTATATGGATCGATATATCTAAGGAATTCATTGTTAGATTACCCAAATATGGAAATAAATTAGTGATCATGGTTGTGGTTGATCTCCTTTCCAAATATGGTCATTTATGTGCCCTTCGACAACCATTCAAAGCCTCCACAATGGCTCAAGTTTTTATGGACAATATCTTTAACCTCCATGGAATTCCCCACTCTATAGTTTCCTATTATGATCCAAATTTTATAAGAAACTTCTAGAAAGAATTGTTGAATCTACAAGGTACCCAATTACATATGAGAACTACCTATCATACCTAGACTGATGGTCAAACCGAAGTTGTCATCAAGTTCTTATAATCATATTTGAGGTGATTCACATCTGAATGACAATGTCAATGGGATCAGTGGTTACCACTAACTAAATGGTGGGACAATACATCTTACCATGGTGATACTCGCATGACTCCATATTTTTGATCAATTGTATCATTGTGCTTACTGTTTCATTCTTTTTGCTAACAATTGTGACAAAAATTGTATTTCTGTTTTTCATATTTCCTCATGGTACCTTACATTTTATAGGTAAATTAATTCCTCAAACTTGGTGGAATGAATGGGAGGATGAACTTGATGGAATTGAAATGGAATAGATTGAATGAAGATCAAGAAACTATTGTGGATGGATGGGAGGATGAAAAAATTCGAAGAAGAAAGGTTTTTTTGGTTAGACGCATAGAATTGGCTAACATTTTTTCCAAACAAATATTGAACCAAAATGGATGGTCTTATGCCTATTATGAGATCTTCCTCCCAAACCAAGACCAATAGTTCAATTAGGTGAAAATGGACCTATCACCTCATCAGATATAAATAAAATTTACTAGAATTATCAATTGGAATAATATCCTTACCAATTTATTACCAAGAAGTAGATACAAGTCATTTGTTACTTGTAAAAAAGTTTGATAAAAAACACTAGATACACTTAATAACATTTATATGAAAGAACCACATCAATATAATCCATTTTTTATTATAATTGGCCTCTAAAATAGAATATATGTAATAGTCGAAGTGATTTAAATATTCAAATGATTATTATATGCTGAATAGATAAAGCAATAGAGACAACAACTAAAACCATTTATTTATTTAAAAATAAATTAAAATGTCTAATATGACATATGGAAGCTACATGAGTTTAATATCAAGAAAATCAACTTTTCTTGTAACCAACAGAAATTTGTCTTTAAATCATATATCACTTGTGATTTCTTAGAATAAAACACATGTTATTAATGATTAGGCTTTCCATATTAATCTCAAACATCAAACATACAAAATTGAAATGTTTTAGTCTCTTCCATTGACTCACGAGGGAGTGATATCATTAACTACAATAACCCATAACATAGGCGAAATTGAATGGGTATCTCGAAGGGTATCATCCTCATCTTTAGATGTATCGTCATCATCCTCAGAAAAGGTATAGTCCTAGGTATGATATTTATTGTTTTGGGAGGTACCATCAAAATCTTTTAAGGATAGCATCAACATATTTTTTATGTTGATTAAGGTAATCATCAAGATTGTGAACAAAAACGGTATATTGATGGGTAGAATATTTATCATTTTGGGAGGTATTATCATCTTTAGGGGTACCACCATCATCATGGGAGGTGTGATTACCATGATGATCATCATCTTCAGGGGTATCATCCTCATATTCTTCATCATGGTAATCATCGTCCTCTTCTTCAGAGGTATCATCCTCCTCATCACTTTCATAGGCATCATCATCCTCATCTTCTTCATCACTTTCAGAGGTATCATCCTCCTCATCTTCTGACCCGATGTAAGTCATTTTCAATTGGGAAACAACTAGTCGCGTTATGCGAATATGGTCGCCCCACGTAGGCACATGAGCATATAAATAAATTTTACATGTGCATCTGATCTTATCAGCTAGCATTATTTCCTGTTCCTCAGCTCTTCTCATAAGATAAGGAATCAGGTTTTCCACCATCCCAAACGGTAGAAATTTGCTCACCTGGAATCCTTCATTTTGTATACCCAGTGAAAGCAAGTCCAGCATGCCCTTCAATTGAGTGAACTGCACCATTCCTTTTCTTTCCACGATATCCAATTCTTCAGATTTAGCAATGGTCATATTCATTGATCATATCTCATCACCATTACCAATCAGTCAATCAATGTATAATTTGTTGTTATAAATGATAAAAACGAAATGCTCAGAGTGAGCTTACCTGACTCTAGATTGTGTGTAGCGAGTAGCAATGCTGCTTCACCAGTAGCAACTTTCTACAACATAAATGATGGACTGTCATCGTAATAGCTTCGTGTCTCCATACGGAAAGAATGTAATGGGTAAGGCACAAACACTCTATTTTCTACTTTAATGTAAGCACCATGTATTTTCTACTTTAAGGATCTCCACGTCGAATGAGACTACCCATATCCCCTAGACCAATCAACGGTTGAAACATGGAAATATCATAGACATGTTGGCAGTGATGCTGACATACCACATCATTACAACGTCATCGTTCTCTTTCCTCACTTGACCAAAACCTATGGTGATCTACGACTGGGTTTCCATCTAGCCTCTACACCAATCACCAAATATGATTATTTCTCATGACCTTTATCATCGTCCTCCCTCTTGAACCATCACTTATGTTAACCAATTTTTTATCTCCGACGAAGATGTGATTAACATCGATGATCTAGATTCTCTTCAATTTACTCTCGACCAATTGATGACCTTCATTCCACCATAGGATTTTCTTCATCGTTGGTCTTTTCATAAGTCCCAAAGTTCAGTCATTCCTGACGACATTTATTCTCTCGATGAAGGAATGAGATTTATTCACCCATCCAGATCAACAACCAATATTATCCTTGTCTCAACCGTAGGGTTTTACAGGTTATTAGTCTGAACTTGGACTTAACCAAATCGAAAAATTCTACCAAGTCTTCACCAGGGTTTCACTAGGGTTTTGACCCCCCTTTCGTAGAAAGCAGTAAGCATGCTACTTGGCACACGATGAGGAACTGAATCCCATAGCCATTCACTTAAAAAAGAGGGAAAATAACACAAAGGTCTATTGGCCTCCTCTGGCCTTCAACCTACCATTGTTACAGGATTCCATTCCTCTTGGACATTATTGTTCATTACTTAAATTGTATGCACGATTCACTTTCACTGACCACTCATTATGAAGTATTCCTATCATTCAAGATGATTACAGAGTTTTCCTATTCAGATGTGCAATACACATGCAATTTCCTCCACTTCTCAATCATATAAGTATGTTGAAAGCGGACCAAATCGGAAAGAAAGGCTATTTTGGGAAGAAAAACATGCACGAGGAAAGTGATAGCTGGAAGGAAGAGAAGAATGTGCGCATGCATGGAAGACCTAACGATATTAGGGTTATGGTTTTTGTAATACATTGTAATGGTGGATGAGCCAGAAATGTATATATATAGATACCTAGGGGAGGCAGAAGGAGGACAGAGAGAAGAGGAAAAGAGACCACGAAGGAAGGAGTAATGTTTTGATAACTAGTTTGTAATACTTTGTCATACGACCTAGTTTTGTTAGTTGTTGAGATGGAGAGGGACAGATGGGTGGATCTTGAGGGTTAGATCACAGGCTGAGGAGCCTGGTATGATCTAGTCTACCTCGTATTAGATCTTGACCCGACTAAGAATGAGTTCTAAAGCACGTGACGTTGTAGTTTTGGAACTACCATAATAGAAGAGCTTGAGAGCCAGATCTTTATGGACATAGTCCAGGAGGGGGTGAACCATGGAAAAACATGTGTTATGTGATTGAATGCTTGTGTCTCTTTACTGTTTATAAGTAGATGTTAGAATGATGAATGAATGAGTTAATGAGTTGATTACAATACATGCATAGTTGGGAATGATATTATAATGATTTAATAAGCTATATAGAACTCTCAGCGCAAACTTCTCAGATCTCCATTCAATACTAGACTGTAAACACTTGAGTATTGCAGTCACCCATTAAGACTATCTCAGGTGAGACTACGCAGTGCACTCTGTGCGTCACATTGCCTTCTAGTTTACCAGGAGGGCCAATAGTTTTAGAGGCTTTGTTGTAACCCTAGTAGACTTGAACCTGGGTCAATCATGTTAAAGGCATAACTTAGAGATAATAAAACCAAGAAATGGTTCCTTTTCCAGTTGGAACAATATATGATTGAGTAGATGGGATCTGTTGAAGATTTGTTAAAAGAGGGTAAGATCTGCGGTAGGAAGGTCAAAAGAATATCAAATCAGATGACAAGAAGGTGAGAATAATGCACCAATAGAAGTGGATGTTGAGACTATGGAATTCCACAAAAGCAGAGATTGAAATCTCGTTGAAGACAAAGGAGCTAGAGTTTGCATAGAAATATAACATAAACCCTAGAATAACACCACGCAAATACCTTGAGAAGTATGTGTTTACTGATCTGGATGAAGTCTTTTTCTGTGATTTTTCACACTTATTGTAGAAGAGGATATTGAGGTTGAAGGATAACCATGCAAAAAACTGGATCCGATAGTTAGAGTGGACCTCAGGTCAGATCACGCAGTTACAATAGGTGAATAACAAATTCACTCGCATAGTAGATTTTTGGCTCAATTGTATTGTAGCATTCTTTATAGCAGAATTTGCAGTAGATACCATGAAATCGTACAATGCAACAGAGAAAGAGTTTCTACGTGGGCATCGAGGAAGGTATATTCAGTCACTGTATACTTCTATTAACATATTTCTTTATAACAAAGGTGTAATGACAATGGAATCAGACAGCTAAACTTTCGTGTGTGCATGGGGAAAGGGGGGGAAGAACTAACAGAAAAATGAGAAATGGAAGGAGAAGTGGATAAATGAAAGAAGGAGGAAGCCTTGGACCCAATCATGATGGATGATGACCAGATCAAGTGGATCATGGCGATAGCTGAAAATATGTGCATTGGAGTACCCTACCAATACAAGGTAAACACAAAGAAGAGAGTCATAGCCACGAGGGAAGGCTTGGAAAGTGATGAAGAGGAGGTAGAGGATCTCCAGGATGTGGAGAAGATTGAGGAAATACTGCGTGCAACATATGAGAGGAAGACAAGAGTTCCAGGAGAGGAAATAGAAGGCAAAACTCCTATCCATATTAATGTCAGTGTGGAACCCATCAACCCATGTACGACTAACACACCAAAAAGGACACCACTGTTTAGACAACCGAATTTCGGGATAAGGGAGACAACAGGAAGTACATCTACACAGGGAACAACAACTGGGGGATCCAATTAAAGAAGAATTATTCAATTATCTACACTGCACGGAGGTAGTAGTTCAACATTCAGGATGGCAGGACACGATCCCATCATTAGGTTACCAGAATTCAAAGGAGAAGCATCGAAGGACCCATAGAAGCACTTGTTTATCTGTGAAAATATATGGGAAGTGAAACAAATCAAATATGAGGAAATTAAACTAGTACAGTTAGTGATTTCACTAAGGTATCACGCACTAGATTGGTATATGAGTTTATCTACAAATAATCCACCAGGGACAATTGAAACGATCGCGGATATCAAGAAATTGTTAATAAATGATTTTCAGAAGCCAAGTTCAAAGGACTAGTACATGAATGAGATGATAAATATTAGACAGAAACTAGGAGAATCCATATGGGATATTGACCAGAGATTGATCAGAGATGACGCTCTCATCGTGAATTTTCTCAATTTCGAAAAAGCCATCGTCTCTCAAAATCCTTCAATTTCACTGACTTTTCTCTCCCTGTTTGATGTTTCAATTTCTCTCTCTTTTAAATGTTTGGTTAGGAATAGGTGAGCGAATAATGTGCATCATTCAGAATATGTCGAAAACAAATAAATAGAGGAGAGGAAAAGAACACATAAATAAGGACAAACAAATGGTATTATAATTGTATAAAAATGGTCGACTGAAAGGATTGTTAATGTGTTTTGTCCACTTTGTTTTTATTTTAATATATTCCTGTGGAGTTTTATTTTATTTTCAATTAACATCATGTGGAGAGTGATTAAGGGAGATTGAAACATTTTTTAAAACTTTATTTCATGAGTCCATGCCCAAAGGAGGAATTGATTCATTTGGGTCAAATTATTTTGACTTTTTAATTATAATAAAAAAATCGTATATTATTTCTATAGTGATGAACAGATAAATCTATCCACCTTTAGATCCAACGGTCAACATTTTTAAGTGAATCCCTATGGGTCTCCACGCCCAACGAGACTACTCATATCCTCTCGACCAATCAACGGTTGAAACGTGGCGATCTTGTAGACATGTTGGCGGAAATGCTGACATACCACATCGTTACGACGTCATCATTCTATTTGCTCACTTCAACAAAACCTACAGTGATTTAGGACTGGGTTTCCTTCTAGCCTCTACACCGATCAATGATTATCATTCTTTCTCACGACCTTTATCATCATTGACCCTCTTGAAACATCACTTATATTAACCAATTTTCTATCTCTGATGAATATGTGATTAACATCGACGATCTAGATTCTCTTCAATTTACTCTCGATCGATCGACGACCTTCATTCCAACATAGGATTTTTGTCGTCGTTGTTATTTTCACAAGTCCCATCATTTGGTCATTCCCAAAAATGTTTCCTCTCTTGATGAAGGGCTGATATTTATTCACCTGACTAGATCAACAACCAAGATCATCCTCGTCTCAACCATAGGGATTTATAGGTTATCAGTCTGAATTTGGACTTAACCAAATCGAAAATTCTACCAAGTCTTCATCATGGTTTCACTAGGGTTTTGACCCCTCTTTTGTAGCAAGCACTAAGCCTGCTACTTGGCACACGATGAGGAACCAGCTCCCATAGCCATTTTCATCAAAGAGAGGTAAAATAACACAAAGTTATATCAACCTCCCATGGCCTTCAACCTGCCATTATTACAAGATTCCATTCCTCTTGGACGTTATTTCTCATTACTTAATTTATATGCATGATTCCCTTCCACTGACCACTCATTATGAAGTATTCCTATCATTCAATATGATTACAGGGTTTTCCTATTCATATGTGCAATACACATGCAATTTCCTCCATTTCTCAATCATCTAAGTACAAAGGATTTTCGTCAGAATGATGTCAAGCCCATTAACCCGACATAGACATTTAAAAAACAAATACATGTACCCAGTCAATCATAATAATTCATTTCGAGAGAGTGTAAGGTATACTTATCTATTACAAGACGTGACTAGCCAACTTACTGTGGGTGTATGCCTTTCCACCCAACCATAGGATTTGTGTGCTCTATCACTTTTATAGAAAGCCACCCATGTGCCAAGCCATGATACCAGCAATAAATTTTCTGCAGTCGCTCCCTATCATGATCGGTCGTCGAGCCTGGAAATCCCAACACCTACATTAGAAGGTGCACCACCCACCGCCTTTTGGAATCCAGGTGCATCCACCAACAAAACATCTGAGACCATGGGGAAAAAATCGATGAGCATATCCCCAAAGAAAATGATCAAACTCTTCTCCGTTTTTTTTCCAAATGGAGAGACTTTCTGAAACCATTTTCCAATGAATCGGCACAGTAAGCAGCAGTGACTTCCATGGCGATAGGGGACTCTATGAATTCAAATCTTTGCAGATCATTGCTCTACAAATATATCTTTGGATAGATCCAAGATTATTGAGTCTGAATACATCCAAAAAAGGGAGAATATTGCACAGGCAAAAATATACCTCTTATTTTTTAGTAGAAATCCATGAATGAATCAACTGATAAAGAATTTCAATGGAATTTACAGTCTTTGGCATTGGAGTATTCTTAAAGGGGAAGATTGGTGAGGAGCTCCAACACTCTTGATTTATCTGGCAGTGTAGGGATTGCTCCTTTCTTTTTTGTTGTAATTGCACCACATGAATTTGCAATTCTAAGTGCTTTTTTTTCAACCTTTGTTCATCCTCAAGCACATATATGTCATTTTCAATATGATTCAGAACCCCTCCCACAAATGCATCTCCTGCACCTATTGTATCAATTTCTTTCACTGATATTGTATCCACCCTTCCACAAAAAGACTTTGTATAGTATTGACAGCCTTTAGTTCCATCAGTTACAAGTAATAATTTCAATTTGGAATGCCAGAGTGACATCACCACTTCATCATTATCAGGGTCTCCTCTAGTTAGGAATCCCACCTCCTCACATGACTATGCTCTGTTCCCTTCTCCTCATAAGCGCAAAGACCTTCTCTTAGTTCTCACAGACCACCTCAACTCCTCCCTATACGAGCTCATCCCTAGTTCAACAGTCTGCATGAAACATGCAAATCTACAATGTGCATATGCAAGGCGTTGAGCAATCAGCCTACACTCCTCTCTACTCTCACAAGACTTTTCTCTGATACCACTTGTTAGGATCTTTATCACCCACAAGGATGAATTTACAGCAGATCTAAAACAATATACATAAGAATACAGTGTACATAACATCAATTCCAATCACACAAGAGATACCAGTATTTTACGTGGTAAAACCCTTAGGGTGAGGGAAACATCCACATAACAATGAAAAAGGCTTATATTGCTAAAACATGAGATTACAACAGCAGCTAGGCAACTGGTCAGCCCAGGAGAGGGCTTGAATCCCCTGCTCATCAAATGCCTCTAAGGCATTGATATTTATACACCTCCTCATTAAGTTATACAAAACTGAATACATTTAATAGTGCTCCTATATTTTTTGAGTAGTTTCAACAATATCTTGTTGGAGAAACCATCTCGAACCAACTAGACCAATTTAGGTCAATTAGTTGTCACATTCCAACACTCCAAATGATAAAATATACCTATGAATATAATACTTCTTTACATAAATATTCTAACAATTTCCTATTTTGTTGCTTCTAAGAAGTGACTCTTTTCTAGACTCATTATCTAATATAACTAAATACATTCTAGAAAATCCTAAGTATAATAAAATAATATTATACTAAGTACTTTATGATCATAATATCTAACATTCTCCCCTTTGATCCAAAAGTACATTGGAACAAATACTAATGTACACTCCCTATTTAAAGACTTTATTGACTACTTTGACTTGCATGTTGGACTATGGGTAGTAGGAGGATGAAAACACATGAGTAAAGCCCAATTTGGTAGATATATTTTATAGAAAAATAGGAATACGGAGCAATAAAATAAAACAAATGCAGAAATAAAACACAGAAGATACACAATACAATAGAGACAGAGATATACGTGGTTCACCCAGTGTGGGTTATGTCCACTAGATAAATTTCTAGGTCCTTCCTTTATTATTATCCAGCAAATGAAGGGATACAACCTACAACACACCCATTGTAAGTTCCTCTTCTTTCTCTCATAGTCTCCTCTCTCATAATACAATATTTTCCATGATACACAACCACAATACATTTCCCTCATAAAAAAGGGTTTCCTTCTAGGGGAAAAAACCCTTACAAAACTTCTACTATCAGATCTATAACCTTATAATGAACAATCCAGATTTACAATAAAATTACAATATAAATACACTGATTTATATTTACAAGGTGATTTTCCTTCGGGGGCCCACTTGCCCCTGGACCCTGTAGAGGGGGTAACCCCCGCGTTGAGGAGTGTACATTCTGCTGGGGTGTAAAGTATTCATGGGGTATATGTTGGATTACTAAAAGGGGGGGTGAATCAGTAATAGCATAATTATAATCCTTTTTCTTCAAATGTTATATCAATGTAGAATTATTATCCAATAATGAGTAGTAAGAAATAAACAATCACACACATACACAGTACACCAATGTTTTACGTGTAAACCCAAATCGAGAGAAAACCACATAATGTTTTTTCTTATAGGCCTTGAAGAATTACATTCATTGGAAGCACTAACTTCCTCTGTTTTCTAGTTGCAATTGGAAGGAGGCTCCAACCCCCTATTTTCTCAGGCTACAACCCGAGGGAAGCTCCAACTACCCAATTCTTTGGCTACAACTAGAAGGAGGCTACAACCCCTAATGTTCTCCGGCTACAACCAAAAGGTGGCTACAACCACCTGTCCTTACCCTTTCCTTCCACTCTGAAGTAGAAGTAGAATGATGGAACCACTGTCACACTATCACTGTGAGATATACCACTGTAAACCTTTACCAATAAATCTAAACCATTCATCAACCATGCATCAACCTGTACCTCAACCTGTAATCAACTTGTACCATAAACAAGTGCATCAACCATGCACCAACCTGTAATCAACTTGTACCATAAAAAAGTGCATCCAACCATGT
>JZKD02S1981052.1:41672-70500 GCA_000966675.3 Picea glauca | reverse complement strand
CACAAAGCATCTTCCCGTGAGGGCTTTCACCATAAGGGGACCACTTTGGAGTTCATCCATATTTAATTCTTATCAACCATGAAAAAACAATAATGAGTCATATTTAAATCAAACAATATTGGTTCCATTACCTAAACCTTTTTGCTATGGGGCTTTCTTCAAGGGTTGACATCAATGACAACCAACCTTAATCAACAGTATAAACATGGCTGAAAGAAAAGACCTATGAATCAGGAAGATAAGCAAGCTCCACAACTAGCAATGTCCCACTTTGAGATTGATCTCAACAACTCCACCATTGTTGTATATAATAGACTATGATCCTTCTTGGACCTAGAAAATTTCTCATCTTCATCTTCATGCTTGAATACCAACTGAAACTAAGAAGAAACTCAACGTCTCCATGGTTACGCCCTTAGTTAACATGTCTACATGATTCTGGCTAGTGTATATCTTTTCCAACTTCAAATGTCCATCTTCCAAAATAGATCGTATGAAACGGTACCTGAGTTGTATATGCTTAGTCTTCAAATGGAAGGCTGAGCTTTATTAGATCTGTGACCTTATAATGAACGATCCATATTTACAATGAAATTACAATATATGTTTACAAGGCAATTTTTCCCCCGGGACCCCGCAAAGGGGGTTACCCCCCTCTGCACTCCCCTGCGTGGAAGAGTGTACATTCTTCTAGGGTGTAAAGTCTTCATGGGGTATAAACAAGAATGAAAACAAAGACCTCTGAATCTGAAATATAATCAGGCTCCATAACCAACAAACCTGCTATTCTACTTCTTCTTTCCCAATTCCTCCATAAACCTTTGTAACCAAATCATCTCTTTACTAGCCTTTGTAGTAGCAATGTACTCTGCCTCTATTGTTGAAAGTGAAACAACCTTTTGCAATTTTTAAATCCAACTTATTGTTGTTCCACCTATAGTAAAAACATACCTTATTGTGCTCCTCATGCTATCTTTATCACCTACCATATCTGAATTAACATATCCCTATAGAACAAAGTTTGAACCTCCAAAACATAATGCATGAGTAGCAGTACCTCTCAAATACCTGAGAATCAAATTTACTGCCTCCCAATTTTCTTTACCTATATTTTTCATATACCTTCTCACAACTCCCACTGCATGTGCAATATCTAGTCTTATGAAAACCATCGCATACATCAAGCTGACAATTGTTGATGAATATGGGACCCTGGACATGTATTCTATCTCTTCGTGTTTCTTGGAAAAAAAATTCTTAGTTAATTTGAAATGGTTGGCCAAAGGTGTACTAACTGGTTTTTCATTCTGCATTCTAAACCTCTCCAACACCTTTTCTATGTACTCACCATGAGACAATGTCAATTTCCAATTTTCCCTGTCTCTTGTTATTCTCATACCAAGGATTTTCTTTGCAACACCAAAATCCTTCATTGCAAATGAATTAGATAATTTAATCTTGACCACATTTATATCCTACATATTAGACCCTGCAACACACATGTCATCTACATACAATAGAAACATAATATAGATTCCATTTTATAGCCTTTTAAAATAAACACAGTGATCAAAATGACATCTACTATAAGCTTGTTCTGTAATAAACCTATAAAACTTCAAATACCACTGGCTTGGAGCTTTCTTTAGGCCATACAAGCTATTCTTCAACCTGCATAGCAAATTATCCTTTCCTTTGACCTCTTACCCCTGTGGTTGTTTCATATAAGTATCTTCCTCCAAATCCCCATGGAGAAAAGTTGTTTTTGCATCTAATTGTTCAAGATGCAAATCTTCTACTACCACAAGACTTAAAATAGTACTAATTGAAGTCATTTTAACAACAGGAGAAAATATTTCATCAAAATCTATACCTTTATTTTGTGCAAACCCCTTTACAACAAGTCTAGCCTTGTACCACTTTTTGCCTCCATCTTCTTCCTTCAACTTGTAAACCCATTTATTCTGTAATGCTCTTTTTTATTCAAGAAACTAAACCAAATACTGAGTTTGGTTATTTACCAGGGAATCAATTTCCTCTTTCATTCCTTTCTCCCACTTCTTTTTAGTGTCTACCTGCATTGCTTCTTCATAACAGTCTGGTTCATCAGAATCAGTCAACAATAAATAATACAATGAAGGAGAGTATCGTTCAGGGGTCTACTTAACCTAGTAGATATTATAACAACACTTGCAGGAGTTTGAGGTACATGTTGACCTTGTTGTTGTACATTTTTATATTATTGTACCTTTGTAATTTCTTTTTCAGTGATCTCATAAAAAACTGTGTATTCTAGTTTTTCTTTTTCCCATTTCTTTCCCTGCAACTGATCTTTTTACATGACCTTCTCATTGAATATGAAATCTATACTCCTAATGATTTTTTTATTTTCATAATCCCATAAGCGATAACCAAAATCATTAACACCATATCCAATAAAGGTACACTTCTTGGATTTTGCCTCAAGCTTTGTTCTATTTTCTTTATCAATATGGACAAATGATTCACAAGAGCTTGAAGTTCCTTTGTTTATTAATTAAATAAAAATATCTACAACATCTGTCCATAACTGTAAGGGAAAACCAACATGAAATCTCATACTCCTTGCACACTCCATGATTGTCCTATTCATCCTTTCTAGCACACCATTTTCTTGTGGTGTCCTGGAACTGTCTTCTCTCTATGAATCCCATTGTATGAATAGTAATCATAAAACTCCTTACTGAAATATTCACCTCCATTGTCTGATCTAAGACACTTCAACCTTTTTCATGTCTCATTCTCAACCAAATATTTCCATTTCTTAAAAGTATCAAAAACATATGATTTTTTTTTAATGCAATAAACCCAAGTTTTCCTACTTGCATCATCATTAAAAGTAACATAATAACGAGAGCCACCAAGAGATCATACCTGAGTTGGTCCACGAACATCTGTATGCAAAAGATCTAACCTTTCACTCTTCTTTCCTTTTCTAACTCTGAGAAATATGACTCTCTTATGTTTTCCATAAATCCAAATCAATTTGTTTAATATATGGAAACAAATTTATTTTGTGAAGTATTTGCATCCCCTTCTCACTCATGTGTCCAAGCCTATGATGTCACATTGTTGTATCCACTCCTGTAGAAGATAAATATATAGAAGAATCAATATTACCAATACATAAATACAATGGACCTACCTTATCTCATTTGGCGTACAAGGATATCCAGAAATTAGGTCAATCTATTCACTTAAGGTGCCTCAACACGAGGGTTAGGGTTTCATTATTACAACAAAAAATTTGACTTCAACTGCAATTGTAACTGAGCAAATCCTCCCAATCTATATTCCAGTGGTTAGAATATCCTAAGATAGTGTGGGCCCATAACCTGTTATAAATAATAGGTGTGCTCATTTAACCATAGACAATATAAAAATATTGTCACCCAACCATAGGACAAAGCCACCCCCGAGCACCTTAACCTTGAAAGAGAGAATAATTATGGAAGCAAACCCTATATACAAAATCTAATCAAGGTAGTGTACCACTCTCCAGAGCTATCATACTAAGAAAAAATTCCAAACCATAACCAAGAGAGAGTCCAAGCCTAAGACCGAAAATACTAGTTGTAGTAGTTGCAGCTGCAACTACTCTCCAAACTTGTGCAGTTACTAAATTTCTGCAGTTGTGAGATATGTGTGTACAAATGAGCTTTGGTATCCTCTATTTATATTGCTCTTTATTAGTTGTCTGGTCCGACTTCTCTTTCTGGAGGCTAAAGACTCAATATTAATTATTTTATTTAGTCGACTTGTCTTCTAGGGTTATGTCCAAGGCTTTAGGGTTTCTTCTTGCTTTCCAAAATATTCTATTCTTTTCAGGGTTACACATGGAGGTTAATGCCTCCCGTAGCTACCATAATATAAACACTCCCTCCTAGATAGGGAGGTATTGAAAACAATGGTATTGAGCACAAACATACCATTCAACTAGTAGCATCATCATAGCCACAGAGGCTATCTCATGATCACATCACGAGCACCATCATCACTATTAGTATCATCTAATAGAATCAACTGCATCATTTCTTGAATCCATACTCCATCTGAGTAATCATGCATGGTGTTGAATAAGTCACTCACTCCACAGAGTGATACAAGAACTAGTCTTCTAATCAAGACATATTTCCTAGAAGAATAAGTGTTCCAACATATGCCAGAAGCCGTGCCATGGGATACAAGGACTATTCTTCTAATTCAAACATAGGTCCTAGAAGAATAATTGTCCTGGACCATTTTCCGCGTGTAGAATATATGTCCACCAACACACTAACTATCCATATAGATAGTAATAACTTCCAACACTACTGATAGTATTCATGGAAATTATAACAATTCCATTCAATAGAACACAACTATGTCTATCCATAGTAGTACACAACTACTATCCAGTGGTATACAACCACACCAATTATCACATGACTATTTAACCAGTGACACATAGTCACAACCAGTGGAACACATCCACTATAGTGGCATAAAACTAATGTCCAGAGGCATACAGTCTCCACATCAATCATATCAACCTGCATAACAATATCATGATACAAACTAAGTCATCTGGGCCATTCTTCCACTCACATCTATGAGATTTGGAAGAGCATATTCCCTTAGGAGGTAAAGCATAAGCCATGGGCTATCTGGTCTATTCTTCTCAAGCATAGAAGAATAATTGTCCCTAATTTCTGAGCTTGGATCATTCACCTAAGTGGGCCATTCTTCCAACATGAATCATAGTGAAACCTTGAGGGAATGAGTCTTCCCGAGGGAATGCATATCCCTGATTGCTAAACCTAGACCAGTCACCTAATTGGTCCATTCCTCTGACACTAATCATAATGAAACCTGGATAGAATGAGTCTACCCTAGAGAATGACTGGTTGGACCATTTCCTAATGTAAATGACTATCTTGCACCAACTTCCAAAATGAACCATTCTTCGAAACTGCTCACAACTATGAACTTCGAAAGAACGACTGCCCGACGAGGCAGACCATTCTACTTGACCACTACTCAAAGTGACTGCCAAGAAGAATTACTGTCCTAGACCATTCCCCCACACTGGCCACAAGGGGAATCACTTTCTATGGTACATCAACAATCTATTCGACCATTTTCATTACAAAAATAACTGTCCATTATGGACCATTTTCTGAACTAGAAAATGCCTGTCTGTTAGAAATCTCAAACCACTTTCCGAAATGGAAAGGAATTTCTCATCCTGGACCATTTTTCAAAATGAAAAATGACTAGCCATAAATGAATAAAATATAAGTGCTCCCTCCCAACCTGGGAGTAATCTCTTACTTTTTCAATAAGGAATTCATCTCCATGAGCCCCAAATTGTTACTTGAGTACACAAACTTTTCATCTTGGGTAGAGGCTTTACCCAAATATCTTCTATCTGCTCATATTTGAAGATATATTTGAGAACCACTTATCTTTTTTGGACTTCATCACAAAGAATATAATTCTTTATCTCAATGTACTTCGGTCTTTCATGGAACAGTGGTTTTCTCTGAAGGCTTCATATAGATATGATCATTAGAATATATCATGGTCAAATTCAACACTTATGTTTTCTGCTAGCTCATAACAGCATGGCAAGGCTCAAACTGAAACATATCGAAGTAGAAATTCTTCTGTCATCATGAGAGTTTACTATGGATTAGCAATCCATCATCCCAGACTTTATGAGTAACTATTATGATACACTATCTTTATCATAGAAAGTTTTCACCACACTTCTATTGTATATGAGATACTATGCATCAAGTTGTTTGAATCCATACAAGGTCTTCTTATATATGCATGCATGGGTCTCTTTCTGGTATAAGCTTCTTTCTCACTTGCTTTATTGGGAAGAACAATCTTTTACATGTAAATTCCAATCCATGGATATTGCAAGAGGTATATCTGGTTTACTAGAACATGTTGTTGTCATAGTCTTCTCCCTCCTTCTAGAAGAAACTCTGAATCTTGTGTTGCTTCCATTCATAAGTATTTTTCACATTTTCTTACATACATTGTTCTTTATAATAAATTCCATTTCTTATGCTTGATTTCTTCTTAGTGGGTTCAAACCAAGATGGTAGTGTTGTGATTCTTGGTATAATAACTGGTTGTTATTGTTTTTCTTTCCTTCTTGGAATCTTCATGTTCTTCCTCATGTATCTCTTTAGCTGTTGGGTCCATGGGTTCTTCTATATGCCATTAATATTACAACTTCTTCCTTTCACCATAGAATCATGAATGTAGATGGACAACCAAGGATACTTTAAGGATTCTTTTCAAAGAAGACTTCTTCTAGAGTTAAACTGGACATGTGTTTCTTATCATGGCTGCTACTTTCAATTGGAACATGGAAAGATACTTCATAATCCTCAATGGATCATATCATTTAGGATTAGATCCCTCCTAATCCTTGCTTTATGCATAAATGCATGCTCCTCTTTTGGAGTTTTGTAATCATATCCTTCCATCTAAGTGAGTCTGTGCATCTGTTTGCATCCTTATTTCCTTACGCAAAGTGTCACAAGTCTTTTTCCAATTTCCTCTTAATTGTTAACTTCTTTCTATTTTGACTTCTTCTTGGTCTCTTCAAGTTTGATTCTGTTTTCAAATTATCTGGAAATTGTTACTTATTTAATATCTTCCAAAAGAATTGTTACCAAGGGTTGTCAACGTACTTCATCTTTTCATGTGTATTGCTTGAATTGTGGTCATCATGATAGCAATCTTTATCTTGTTATTCTTCCATGGGTATTGTTTCACTTGAACATCTTATCTTCTAAGAAATAGATATGAAAGATATGTACAGAAACTATGTAAACATGGTATGTACAATAAATTTGAAGAATATTGTTACCTTGACTTAGAAGAAGAATTTTGTTTTATCATGCTTGACCTTCTTTGAGGGTTCCCTTTCTTTGACAACTAATGCTTCACTTATTTTCTTCCTTAAGCCAAACTTCCTCTTATTCCTGAAATTATTGAATTTTGTTGTGAAGGCCTGATCATCATATTTCTTTTGGGATTTCTCTTTTGTGCTAATCCTTGATTCTTCTTGTGCAAAACAAGTCCAAAGTTCTTCAAATATGAGATACTCCTTTCTTGTGTTCATGCTTGTAGAAAATGCATCCCATGTCTTGGGAAGGCTTTTGAGTACTATATTTACTAATTCCTTGAAATGATTTCTTCAATAGCTTGTAATTGATCTTTTAACTAAGATATTTTCACAAAGTATGATCTTATGCTTTCATCATCATTCATGTCACGAAGCTCATTCTTTAAATTCATTACTTGTCCAATGTTTTGACTGAGAAGAGATTAGTTAGGGAATTGTACATCTTCTTAGATGAGTCAGGATGAGATATGTAGGGTATCAAGTGGTCTTTTACAGAGCCCACTATGATACTCATGGAATTGAAGTCATTGTCCTTGAACTTCTTTGTAACTGCAACGTTCTGAGGTTCCCTCTCTTTTCCTTCTTCAAATTGTGGTTCCATGATATTTCCTTTCACGATATCCAACACTTTATTCTTGGCAAGGATGAGGTCAATCCTTGTCTTCCATGCTATGAAGTTAGAATCCCCTTCTAACTTGTTTTCTGACTTCATAGAGTAAGTCATGATTTCTTTGACTTGGTCAACGTTTGACTTTGACTTGGTCAACCTTTGACTTTGACCAAAAATTCAAACTTGATGTTTTAGCTTGTTGCGAATACTAGGAGGTGTGCTAGGTTAGGTCTCACTAGGTTATCTAGAAATTAGGTCAATCTCTTCACCTAAGGTGCCTCAACATGAGGGTTAGGGTTTCATTGTTGCAGCAAAAACTTTAACTGTAGCTGTAACTGAGAAAATCCTCCCAATATATCTTTCAATGCTTAGACTATATGAATATAGTGTGGGCCCATAACTTGTTATAAATAATAGGTGTGTTCATTTAACCATAGAAAATATAAAAAATATTGTCACCCAACCATAGGCCGAAGCCACCCCCGAGCACCTTAACCTTGACAAAGAGAATAATTCTGGAAGAAAACCATAGATCCAAAAGCCAATCAAGGTAGCATACCACTCTCCAGAGCTAGTGTACCAAGAAAAAAGTCCAAACCATAACCAAGAGAGATTCCAAGCCTAAAACCGAAAATACTTGTTGTAGTAGCTGCAACTACTCTCCAAACTTACGGACTTATTGAATTTCCGCATTTGTGAGTTGTGTGTGTACACAAATGAGATCTTGCATCCTGGATGTCTCTTTTATATTAGGTAACGATAAATAAGTGGTCTATTCTTGGGGTGAGAGGTGTATCCTTCATATGAACCAATTAACAATGAGTCATGAAAGATCCTTTGTTTGACATCTACCATTGGTAAAAGGACAACACTTGATTAGATAAGTGGAAGGATGTTATCAATGTGTCTTGGATGATTAGGTTCATAATGGGTCAATTGGTCAATAGTGACGATCTTCCCATTGTGAGGGAATATCATGGTGCAAAATATAGAATATGTTATTGCTTTCATGACATAGAAAATACACGAAGAATAGAAAATTTGTAATTGTTGGATATTTAGATGTAGAATTTTATGGAAATGATGATGAAAGAGAATCAACATGGGATCATCGACAATTTTTCAAAGTTGCAAGAAGCTGACTACAATTGCAAATTTTTTGGCATAAGAAAAATATATATCATCATGGGAAGCATCATGTGAGACAATTTTGTTATGAAAAGTTTTATAGGATTTGGAAATTACTCAAACTAAGCTACTTCATTGTTAATTGATAGTTAGTCAACCATTAAACTTGCTGAAAATCAAGTTTTTCATAAAAAAAAAGCATGTCGACACAAAGTATCATTACAGCAGGACACTTATTACAAAGGGCATCATCAAACCAATATATTGTCTTTTAGAAGATCAGATCTCAGATATTTTCATGAAACCACTTGACAAGATCAAATTTACTAAGTTTAGAGAAGAACTTGGTATTTGTTTCAATTTACTTTTGAATCAACGGGGAGAAAGTTAGATATTATGATCCTAAAGTACTTAGTATAATATTATTTTATTGTACTTAGGATTTTCTAGAATGTATTTAGTTATATTAGATAATGAGTCTAGAAAAGAGTCACTTCTTAGAAGMAACAAAATAGGAAATTGTTAGAATCTTTATGTAATCTACATGGACACTTGTAATACTCACATGATTATGTGATAAGATGTCCATAACAAAAATTAGCTTAGAATTAGTATGATGAGCTTATTAAAGCTCTCATTTTCTCATGCGAGAGTAATGTTGGAGATTGTAAGCTCTTGCATTAATTGTGTAAAGTATTTTTCTTCTTTAATAAAATTTGTGTGTCTAAGGAAACTTCTGGTATCTTTAGAAAGGAAATTTGTTTTTTAAGAATAAATAATAAGCCATGTCATAAGTAAAGAAGGAATGATGAAGAAAGGAATAATTGAGGGATATCAAAAGACGAGGAAAACCTCATGAGAGGAGATTAAGAAGAAGAGATAAATGATACAAAAGAGGGGAGAAAATAAGAAAGAGGAAGAAGTTTATTGAATTAGGTGATGAATAGTAGGTTTTCATGATTGACTAAGTCTATAGCCATCTTCCCGATTAAATTTGTTGGGAATTTTTTCAATTTCAAGAGCTTCATGAATGATACTGGAGGACTAATAAGGTGCTTGTGCAAGGATTTTTACTTGGTCAAAACATATACTATGTTTTGGAAGTGTGGGAGTGTTCTGCGATTGTTGACTTAGAGATGTGGTTGTGGAGTGTGTCAACTATATGCTCTTTAAGATGGGTTTTGATTAAAGGACCTATTTGGCCAATGTAGGATTTTCTACAAGAGCAAGGAATTTGATGTTCTTTTTAGATATGATATTAGAAATATGATCAATAAAACCATGGATGTGGGGAAGATAGAAGAGAGCTAAAGGTGGGAAAGAGGTTGGGGCCTTTTTGGTTCTAGAGTGAAGGGCTAAGTGAAAAGATTTGTTGATTTGAGATGTGTAGTAGCCATTGAATCTAAGGAAATTGGTGAGTTAGGATTTTTATTTATCCTATTATTCATAATGATAAAAAACTTTTATTTTTTCCATCATTAAAAATAAAACACTTGTTAGTCTAACAACTATTTTGTTCCTAAAATCTATGGAGTGTCCACTCAAACATACTCACGCACAAAACTCATACATAGTTAAATCTCCAGAAAATCTATGCATTATTATGTCCAATGCACTAAGTACATTTAATAACATTTATATGAAGAAACTACATATTGAAGTGATTTAAATATTGAAATGATTATTATATGATGAACAAATAAAGCAATAGAACCAACAACGAAAACAATTTCTTTATATATTCTCTACCTTTCTATAAATAAATTGATCATAAAACAATTTACATAATTTTTTTGAGAAAATAAATTAAAATGGCTAGCATGACATATCCATGTGCAACATGAGTTTAATAGGAAGAAAATCAAATTTTCTTGTAATGAGCAGAAATTTTCAGCAAGATGCATGTAGAATTGAAATTCATGAGTTATACAATATTTAAAATGAAATGCAGAATATAAACCCTAGAATAGAAACATAACATAATTACAATTGAATAATACTCTATGGTTCCAACAACTCATAGGAACATATTAGAGATAAATCATATAATAAATGTTATCTTAATCCCAAGCATCAAACATAAGAAATTGAAATTTTTTGGTCTCTTCCATTGAGGAGACAATGATATCATTAACTACAACAAGGCATAACATAATGACGGTGTACTACAAGACAAAAGACATAGGCGGACTCAAATGGGTAAATAGGTATTATATTCATCTAGAGGGGTATCATCCTCATTGTCAGAAAATCAAGGTATAGTAATAGGTATGATATTTATCGTTTTGGGAGGTATCATCAAAATATTTTAAGGATAGCATCAACATCTTTTTTATGTTGATTAAGGTAATCATCAAGATTGTGAACATAAATAGTATATTGATGAGTAGAATATTTATCATTTTGGGAGATATTATCATATTTAGGGGTACCACCATCAACATGGGAGGTTTGATTACCATGATGATCATGGTAATCATCATGATCATCATATCAACTGGACTTACTCTCTTTCTACTATATCATCTGTGGAGGAATTTGCTTCTTCATGCCTATTTACTATATACGCACGATACCACCCGGAGTTCCAAGATTTTGAAGTCCCGTGAGCTCACTACGTGGCTCAGGACTCCATTATGTTCAGTCTCTCTATCATAATACACCCCAAATCCTCCGTAGTCCCGAAGTCCTGGACCTTCGGAGTTCTGATCACTTCACCAACCACGTTGGCTAGGTGGAGACATATCAGGAACTAACACATAGGAGGGGTCAAGGTGACACATGTTACGTTCCAATGGGCCTAGAGGATACATGATACACATAAATCTGGGTGACATGTTGCATGTCAATATAGATTCCACGACACCTTGGGTGGCATCACTGCACCTTGTCACCCTAGAATGACATAACTCTACATTCCTCAGATCTCACGGTTGATATCTCTTCACATAGACTTATATATCTATGACTCTAGTTACATTGGGGATTTGATGTTCAGGAGTGTTTCTATGCAAACTCCTCTTACCTACCAAAGAATATAATATCTGAATTAAAGGGGATAGCACCACATGTCCCCAATATATTGAAGGTTGGAAAAAGGATTTGAAGGATCCCTTGATCTAGGGTTATGGGTCCTTCACGGCTCTAAACTTTGGGGTTTCGAATCCTAGTCTAGTTGGTCAGGTAGGTCCACCTGACCACCTAGGGAATCGCTTAACGTCAGTCAACCTTATGGGAAACCAGGTCTCCCAGTTACCTTTGGCCAGGATAAGGCTAGTGAGATCGATCATACTCTGAAGTCCTAGACTTCCTGAGCTCCTAAGCCAAATGGACGTAGCTTCCTTAGGTTTAGACTAAGGTTCCTGGGTATTGTTCATATGGGTCCTCTCAAATGGATCTCATCTTCCAAATGAAGAGACCTCACATTTTCAAGGCTTCAACTTCTCTATCCTTCTTTCCTTTACCATGAAATGGTTAAGGACTTGGGTCTGGAATTCTAATCTCACAACAAGGGTCTAGAAGAGGTAACCTCTTCGGACGGACAGGTTCAGGAAGTCAAAATGTCTCCCATTTCGGTCGTCTTACAAGCTCATGACCCATGAATCCTCAAGAGATAACCTAGGCATACAAACTATAGGTCAAAAGCATAAGTTTACATGGACTCGAAGGAGGCATATACATATCATAACCATTCCACATATAATTTTTTTATAAATACACATATGTATAAATCCAAGCATTCATCCATTATTCCAATTCAACACATAAAGTAGGGAAAATACATATCATAACCAGATAACATGAAGTGATTGTTGAAAGGGGTGCCCGTTTCCTCCCAACCATAGGCTCAGTCACTCCTAACGGATTTATGACTAGCCACCCCGAGACGAAGGTTACTCTCCTACTTTTGTAGTATCTTGGCAATGGTTTACATGATACCAAGCAAGGAGGACCAGCCCCATTTATCAGCTTGTATCATAACCCCGCTATCCATCTCCCTACAAATATAACACTTATTTCCCAGTTATTCCTTGAACTCGAGAGCTTCACTCCTCGTCTTTGTACTCTTTACAGGTCTTTCCCCGCCCACCACACCTTCCTTTCTTGCCTTCTTCAACAAGGTTGCGTGTGGCTCGAATTCCCATTCTATGGTTAGGTCTAGAAGATTTACAAATGTGTGCTTTTCCCCATCCCCTCATTAACTCTTGAGGAGGTCTTCTCACCTACCAACTTGAATGTAATTCATTTATGAGTCAGAGGACTATTCTGGTCCTGAGAAATTAAATCTAGTAAGGTACTAGTTTGGTGAAGGTTAACACAACCATTCTTGGTCCCCTTCACCATATCTTTTCATAGAATTCATGGTATTTCTTAGTACACACACCCCTTCCAGTAGTCATGTAATTCTTATCCATTTTATAGTAAATAAAAAAATTTACATTCATCGGCCTTTATACAAAGGTCCATCGAATCAAATATTCACACATATTGAGTTTGCCATAGTCTCTTGGCTATTATAGTTATATTTACAAACTGGGGGAAACAAGGTGTTACACTCAACCTCTCGGTTTTGAGCTCGAAGGACAAGAACACAAATTCTGTAAGTCGATCAAGGCATTATATGGATTGAAACAAGCTCCCAAATCTTGGTATGAAAAAATGGATAATTACCTTCATAAAGTTGGCTTTCAACGAAGCGAATTTGGTGATACCTTATATGTGCACCTATACGTTAAAATTATGGTAATTTTAGTAATGTATGTTGATGACTTGATCATTACTGGGAACAATGATGATCATATTTTATAGGTCAAAAAGAAATTACAGGTTGCATTTAAGATGACATATATGGGATTAGTTCACTACTATCTTGGAGTTGAAGTGTTCTGACATTCAAACAACATTTACATTAGTCAATGCAAGTATGCATTTGAACTATTGAAAATATTTGGCATGACAAACTGCAAATCCATTCTCACCCCAAAGGAAGAAAATTTAAAACTTTCAAAACTTGAATGGGGGGAATTGGTAAACAACACTAGTTACAGACATTTGATTGGTAGCTTGATTTATTTCACAACCACTCATCTAGACTTATCATATGAAATCATTATTCTCTCAAGATTTATGAAGGAACTGAGGGAAATCAATTGAAATGCAACAAAACGAGTTCTTGGATATATTTAAGGTATGAAAGATTATGGTCTTATATACAAGAAGAATAGAAAATTTGTAATTGTTGGATATTTAGATGAATATTTTGTCGGAAGTGTTGATGAAAGAGATTCAAAGTCGAGTCACTTGATGAATATGGGATCACCAACAATTTTTCAGAGTTGGAAAAAGCATACTACAATTGCAAATTCTTCAGCATAAGAAAAATATATATCAGCATGAGAAGCATCACGTGAGACAATTTTGTTATGCAAAGTTTTATAGGATTTGGTAATTACTCAAAGATAAGCTACTTCATTGTTAATTGATAGTTACTCAACCATTAAACTTGTTGAAAATCAGGTTTTTCATAACAAAAAAAAGCATGTAGACCCAAAGTATTATTACACCAGGACAATTATTGCAAAGGAAATTGTTAGAATCTTTATGTAATCTACATGGACAATTGTAATACTCACATGATTATGTGATAAGATGTATATAACAAAAACTAGCTTAGAATTAGTATGATGAGCTTATTAAATCTCTCATTTTCTCATGCTACAGTAATGTTGGAGATTGTAAGCTCTTGCATTAATTGTGTAAAGTATTTTTCTTCTTTAATAAAATTTGCATGTCTGAGGAAACTTCCACTATCTTTGGAAAGGATATGTTTTTTTTTAATAATAAAGAATAAGCCATGTCATAAGTAAAGAATGAATAATGAACAAAGGAATAATTGAGAGATATCAAAGGAGGAGGAAAACCTCACTAGAGGAGATTAGGAAGAAGATATAAATGATACAAGAGAAGGGAGAAAAGAAGAAAGATGAAGAAGTTTATTGAATTAGGTGATGAATAGTAGGTTTTCATGATTGACGGAGTCTATAGACATCTTCCCGATTAAATTTTTTGGGAAGTTTTTTTATTTCAAGAGCCTCATGAATGATACTGAAGGAGTAATAAGGTGCTTATGCAAGGATTTTTACTTGGTCAAAACATATACTATGTTTTGGAAGTGTGCAAGTGTTTTGCGATTGTTGTCTTAGAGATGTGGTTGTGGAGTGTGTCAACTATATGCTCTTTAAGATAGGTTTTGATTGAAGGACCTATTTGGCCAATGTAGGATTTTCTACAAGAGGAAGGAATTTGATAAACTTCTTGGCTTAGGATAGGGTCAGATTTATCTTTAGTAATTCTAAAAAGATGCTTAAGGGTTTTATGGGTTTTAAAAAGGGTTTTGATGTTCTTTTTCGATAAGATATTAGAAATATGATCAATAACACCATGGATGTAGGGAAGCTAGACAAGAGATAAAGGTGGGGAAGAGGTTGGGGCCTTTTTGGTTCTAGAGTGAAGGGATAAGTGAAAAGCTTTGTTGATTTGGGAGGTGTTCTAGCCATTAGATCTAAGGACATCAGTGAGGTAGGATTTTTCTTTATTCTCTTATTCATAATAATAATAAAACTTTTAGTTTTCCATCATTACAAAATAAAACAATTATTAGTCTAACAATTATTTTGTTCCTGAAATCGGTGGAGTGTCCACTAAAACTTACTCACGCACAAAACTCATACATAGTTAAATCTCGAGAAAATGTGTGTATTATTATGGTCAATGCACTAAATACACTTAATAACATTTATATGAAAAAACTACATATTGAAGTGATTTAAATATCTAAATGATTATTATATGATGAACAAATAAAGCAATAGAACCAACAACTAAAAACAATTCTTTATACATTCTCTACCTTTCTATAAATAAATTTATCATAAAACAATTTACATACTTTTTTTGAGAAAATAAATTAAAATGGCTAACATGACATATCGATGTGAAACATGAGTTTAATATGAAGAAAAACAACTTTTCTTGTAACGAGCAGAAATTTCTCTTCGACTCATATATCACTTTCGGCAAGATGCACTTGGAATTGAAATTCATGAGTTATAAAATACTTAAAATGAAATGCACAATATAAACCCTAGAATAAAAACATAACATAACTACAATTGAATAATACTCTATCATTCCAACAATTGACAGGAACATATTAGAGATAAATTCATATAATAACTGTCATCTTAATCCCAAGCATTAAACATATGAAATTGAAATTTTTTGGTCTCTTCATTAGCTACAACAAGGAATAACATCATTAACTACAAGGCATAACATAATGATAGTGTATTGCACGACAAAAGACATAGGCGAACTCAAATGGGTAAATAGATATTATA
This sequence comes from Picea glauca, assembly GCA_000966675.3. Classification (NCBI taxonomy): domain Eukaryota; kingdom Viridiplantae; phylum Streptophyta; class Pinopsida; order Pinales; family Pinaceae; genus Picea; species Picea glauca. Next base: position 54,410 of record JZKD02S1981052.1, on the reverse strand, counting down.
TTCATAGGTATATTTTATCATTTGGAGTGTTGGAATGTGACAATTAATTGACCTAAATTGGTCTAGTTGGTTCATGATGGTTTCTCCAACAAGATATTGTTGAAACTACTCAGCAAATATAGGGGCACTATTAAATGTATTCAGTTTTGTATAATTGAAGGAGGAGGTGTATAAATATCAATGCCTTAGAGGCATTTGATGAGTAGCGGATTAAAGCCTTCTCCTGGGCTACCCACTTGCTTAGTTGCTACTATAATATCATGTTTAAGCAATGTAAGCCTTTTCCATTGTCTCGTGGATGTTTCCCTCACCCTGAAGATTTTACCACGTAAAATATTGGTGTCTCTTGTGTAATTTCCATTGATGTTATGTACACTGTATTCTTCTTTATATTGTTTTAAAGCTGTTGTAAATTCATCTCTGTGGTTTATAAAGATCCTAATAAGTGGTATCAGAGAAAATAGTTGTGAGAGTAGAGAGGAGCAGGCTGATTTCCCAGTGCCTTGTGTATGCACATTGTATATTTTCATGTTGCATGCAGACTATTGAACCAGGGATGAGCTCATATAGGGAGGAGTTGAGGTGTTCCGTGAGAACCGAGAGAAGGTCTTTGCGCTTACAAGGAGAATGGAAAGGAGCATAGCCGCATGAGGAGGTGGGATTCTTGACTGCAGGAGACCCTAATAATGACTAAATGGTGATGTCACTTTGGAATTCGAAATTGAAATTATTACTTGTAACTAATGGACCCAAAGGCTGCCGATACTATACAAAGTCTTTTCGTTAAAGGGTGGATACAATATCAGTGAAAGCAATTGATAGAACAGGTGCAAGAGATGCATTTGTGGGAGGGGTTATGAATCAAAATGGAAATGACATATCTGTGCTTGAGGATGAACAAAGGTTGAAAAAAAAGCACTTAGACTTGCAAATGCATGTTGTGAAATTACAACAACAAAGAAAGGAACAATCCCTGCACTGCCAAATAAATCAATAGTGTTGGAGCTCCTCAACAATCTTCCCCTCTAAGCATACTCCAATGCCAAAGACTGTAAAGTCCATTGAAATTCTTTATCAGTTGATTCATTCATGGCTTTCTACTAAAAAATAAGAGTTATATTGTTTCATGTGCAATATTCTCCCTTTTTTGGATGTATTCGGACACACTAATATCATATCTATCCAAATATATATTTGTAGAGCAGTGATCTGCAGAGATTTGAATTCGTAGAGTCCCCTATAGCCATGAAAGTCGTTTCTTCTTACTGTGCCGAGTCATTGGAAAATGGTTTCAGAAAGTATCTCCATTTGGAAAAAAAATGGAGAAGAACGTGATAGTTTTCTTTGGGGAGATGCTCATCAATTTTGTCCCCATGGTCTCGGATGTTTCATTGGCCGATGCGCCCAGATTCCAAAAGGTGGTGGGTGGTGCACCTACTAATGTATTTGTTGGTATTTCCAGGCTCGGTGGTCGATAACATAAATCCTGCTCTATCTTACAGCTGCTCACATCTGGTTGAATGTCTCTGGTAATCACAGGTGGGTGAAAGGTTGATGCAGGTTGACTGATCTCAGACGATGGTTTCTCACTTATAGGATTTGGTAAGGTTATAAATTTCACCTTTTTCTCTTCCTCTTCTTCTTCATGGCTCTTGCAAGGACTAGAGTGATAATCATCATACACAAGGACCATGGGAAATTTGTTCTCTTGTTCTTTTGCAGGCCCAGGATAGTTGATTTCCACACAATGTTTTTCCTTAATGTATAAAGGAAAAGGCTCTGTTGCATGATCTTGGAAATCCTTCACATTCAACTCAGAATATGACTCAGAACCATCATACAAAGTCTGGCTGCTCCCCGAGTCATCAAAATATGAGGCAGGGACTTGTTGCTCTTCATCTGAATACACAACTATATCTTCATTTAAATATGAGACAATAGGTGCATCAGGGGTAGAATATGCTTCCTCTATGGCTATGCAATCCTCAACCTCACCATCATGAGAAAGGCTGCCAAGAACATCTACTCCTAGGACTGGAAAATCCTCTGTGCTTTCTTCAAAAGAGTAGCGAACACGATCTTCCTTCAATTTATCTATCCTTTCATAAAGTGGTCTCTCTAGCCACACCAAATTAGCCAGGGAATCTTCTTCCTCCTCACAACCCTCATCCTCACAACTTCCATCCTCATAGATTTCATTCTCACAAATTTCATTTGAAACGGTCATACCTTGAACAAAGTCTTTATATTCTTCACAACAATTATGACAAATTAAATTAGAAAAATAAAACTTTTAACAGTGCTTATTGAAATCTCCATGAAATTCTCCCAGGGAGGAGATGCTAGTAGGGGGTAAGGAGTGATACGATTTAATATTATCTCCTACTAATGAGAACATGAACATATTTAATAATACATCCTCATGATGTATCTCCCACTGGTGCATGAGTTCATGAAACTCACAGAGGTGTTGGGCAGGGTTATCATCTTTATGTTCTTTAAATATGGGAAAAAAATCAACCCACTCATCGACAGTAGGAACAGCATTGGGAAAACTAGGAACAACAAGAAAGTTAAAAGGAGAAAACCTTTGAGACAAAATTTTGTCCATTTCAGACCAGTGGAGTCACTAATCGATCCTTTAACCATGGAGTCACCAGGTGAATGATATGTAGTCTGAGTGTGTTTGGTCTTTGTTCACCATCAAAGACCAGATCTGATCGTTGTGTTCTCTTAGGGGGCTTCAGGTGTAGCTAGATGGAAGCCACACTGAAATAGCGGAGTTGAAATAGTGGAGTCGCTAGGTGCAATTGCAATCTTCAATGGTTCTGATATTTGATGCACCTTCAAAATCAAAAGCTCGTTGTCATTCTATCCAGGGGAAAATTCTTTTATTCATTCCTCGACAGCATCACCAGAAATGTTTGCACTGGAAGTCACCCTCTGATTGTGGAGAAGGTAAGCCCAGTACCCATAAGATTTTAGGTGGATGTTGGTTTTATATGGATGGAGGTCAATGGACAAAACTCAAAATAATGAATGATGTTCAACACAAAACTGGACAATAAATGCACAGGGAAGTGAGGGCCACATTAAGTTCACTCAGTAAATTGAGTTAAAGCGATAGTAGAGGGAATAATTAATGAGAGAGGTGAAAGAGACTGGTATCGGCATCATGCATTCCAACAAATCTGAGAAGAAAAACCCAAACTCAAGAGAAATCTTCAGCTCGAGTTCAGACATTGGAATATTTTCAAATAACACAGTTACAACCACAAAATGATAAAACCTCCATCATCCTGCAAGTGCAACATCTAAACTGGATCTTCCATGCCCGAGCCATCTAGTGTTAGAGGGAACACAAACACTAGGAACTGAGCAAAGCTGACCATGATACTGCTATAATCAAACCTCCATTAGAATAGTATAACGATCCTCGACTAGATCATCCATGCTCGAGTGTTTTAAACAACTTTTACAGACAAAATGACAAGAAACAGGAAGTTGACTTCTATTAACATGAAAGTCTTGAATCGATTACATAACCAGAGAACAACTATGGCATCACAAGCATTACAAAATTGGGAGCTCTGCTCAACCAGTTGACGACCACTAAAAAAATATCAAAATGACTCCTATACACTCAAAATAATTCACCACTAATAGAAGAGGTGTGATCGAGTCTTTAATATCAAGCCTCTCATCTGCATGTTCTCTGGAAGACTGCACATGTAGTCTTCTATCAGACGAAATCGTGTTTCAGTAGGAACCTGCAGAAGAACCAACTTGCTGACAATCAGACCTGGCTTTCCATTTAAGTGGTGAGATAAGGTTTCACCAACCATCCTCACCTTCATTAAATGTCTACATCGGGATCAGGAAAGATCCCAAGTCAACTCTGTGACTGGAAGACGTGTTGGACACACTCTGAACACTGCTATCTAGATCTGTGTTGGATGCTTGCAGGAAATACTGAAAGGTGGACATGGAGTGAGGAGATGGCAAGAAGCGAGGTGCTTGGCGAGAACCGAGATTTTGCGATGAATGATCGGTGGTCATGTGGATGGACAAGGTGACAGAGTGGTGACTAGGAGTGCGTGGGAGCTAGAAATTTGGAAGTTGAGGCGTAAAGGTGTGGGGAGTGATGTGGTGAGGGGAGAGAACGTGAAGGCATGGCGAAGTGGTAGGTCAGGGGTGACAGGGAAGATATGACAAATAATGGTGGAGGTGATATGGGGCATGAGTGGGGACACATGTTGGGAAGTGAGAGGGGGAGAAAATTCAGTGGGGAAGTGACAGGCATGTGTTTGGGTGAGTGGAGGACAAGTATTGGTAGGAGTGAAGGTGGTATCGGGAAGCAGTAAGGAGGTTATCTTGGAGGGGGTTAGTGGTAATAAGTTTAGTGTGGGGGTCTCAGAGTTGAGGAGGAAGTGACACGTCTGTGGGGGGCCATGCCAGAAAACTACCTTTTCGAACACCCCCCCCCCCTCGTTAAAGGCAGAAGGTCAGGGGAGGGGGGGTGGGGGGTCCGATATGGAACAAAGACCATATATTTGAGTGCGTCAAGATTAAATTCTCATATCTATGCGCTCTTTATCATGACGTGCCAATCCATTGGGCCATCAATAGACTTAGGATAAAATGTATTTTGTGGGTTTTTTAAGCGCCCTTTTCTCACATTTTCACCCAAGGGTCAACTCCTAAGGGAAAACACCCTTTTACAAATATATGTGCTAACACATGTCATGGGGTTCAATGAAATGAAAAAACAATGAAGAATATTTTTGTGCCATCTGATACTACTCAATAATCAGGGACTGAGAGCCAAGATACTACCATCTTCCTGAAAACCTGTGCTGACGTTGACAGGGAAGGGGCCTGACTACAAGAATAAAAGGGCTTCTTTTCATCGATTTCATCAAACAGGTATCCATGGATGAGTGGAGGAGGGGATGGATGAAATGGTGACATGAATGATATTCATGATATATGGGACTTCAGGATGGATACCCATATGACCAATACCCAAGAACCTTAGGCTAAACCTCAGGAAGCTACGTCCCCTTGGCTTAGGATCTCCGAAAGTCCAGGACTTCGAAGTATGATTGACCTCACCATCCTTATACTCTCCGAAAGTAATCGAGAGACTTGGTTTCCTGTAAGGTTGACCAATGTTAGGCGGTTCCCTAGGTGGTTAGTTGGACCTTCTTGACCAACTAGACCAGGATCCGAAAACTCAAATTTCAGAGTCGTGAAGGACCCAGAACCCTAGATCGAGGGATCCTTCGGATCCTTTTTCAGCTATCGATATATCAGAGATGCATGGCGCTAGCCCCTTTAATTAGAATATTGTATTCTTCAAGAGGTAAGAGGAGTTTTCATAACAACACTCTTGAACGTCGAGTCCTTGAGGTAACCAGAGTCGTAGATCTATAAGTCTACGTGGCGAGATATTGACCGTGAGATCTGAGGAATGTAGAGTTCTGTCAGTCTGGGGCGACAAGGTGTAGTGATGCCACCCAGGGTGTCATGGAATCTATCTTGATGTGCCACGTGTCACCCAGATTCATGTGTATCACATACCCTATAGGCCCATTGGAACTCAACACGTCTCACCTTGACCCATCCTATGTGTCAGTTCCTGATATGTCTCCGCCTAGACAACGTGGTTGGTGAAGTGATCAGGACTCCGGAGGTCTAGGACTTCAGGACTATGGAGGATTTGGGATGTAGTATGATAGAGAGACCGAACGACCCAGAGGCCATAGCCACGTGGTGAGCTCACGGGACTTCGGAAGTTTGGAACTCTGGGTGGTATCGTGCGTATATAGTAAATAGGCATGAAGCAACGAATTCCTCCACAGATGATATAGTAGAAAGATAGTAAGTCTAGTTGCTATGATGATCATGCTGATTACCATGAGCATCATGGTAATCACACTTCCCATATTGATGGCGGTACCCCTAAAGATGATAATACCTCCCGAAATGATAAATATTCTACCCATCAATATACAATTTATGTTCACAATCTTGATGATTACCTTAATCAACATAAAAAAGATGTTGATTCTATCCTTAAAAGATTTTGATGATACATCCCAAAACGATAAATATCATACCTATTACTATACCTTCCTTTTCTAAGGATGAGGATGATACCCCACCAGATAAATATAATACCTCTTTACCCATTTGACTTCGCCTATGTCTTCTGTCTTGCAGTACATCGTTATTATGTTATGCCTTGTTGTAGTTAATGATATCATTGTCTCCTCAATGGAAGAAACCAAAAAATTTCAATTTCGTATGTTTGATTCTTGGGATTAAGATGACAGTTATTATATGAATTTATCTCTAATATGTTCCTGTGAGTCATTGGAACCATAGAGTATTATTCAGTTGTATTTATGTTATGTTTCTATTCTAGGGTTTCTATTGTGCATTTCATTTTAAATATTGTATAACTCATGAATTTCAATTCTACATGCATCTTGCCGAAAATTTCTTCTCGCTACAAGAAAAGTTGATTTTCTTCCTATTAAACTCATGTTGCACATCGATATGTCATTCTAGCCATTTTAATTTATTTTCTCAAAAAAATTATGTAAATTGTTTTATGATCAATTTATTTATAGAAAGGTAGAGAATATATAAAGAAATTGTTTTCATTGTTGGTTCTATTGCTTTATTTGTTCATCATATAATAATAATTTCAATATTTAAATCACTTCGATATGTAGTTTCTTCATATAAATGTTATTAAATGTATTTAGTGCATTGGCCATAATACTTCACACATTTTCTGGAGATTTAACTATATATGAGTTTTGTGCGTGAGTACGTTTGAGTGGACACTCCACCAATTTCAGGAACAAAATAATTGTTAGACTAACAATTGTTTTATTTTTTAATGATGGAAAAAATAATATTTTTTAATTATTATGAATAAGAGGATAAAGAAAAATCCTACCCCACCAATGTCCTTAGATTCAATGGCTACTACACCTCCCAAATCAACAAATCTTTTCACTTAGCTCTTCACTCTAGAACCTAAAAGTCCCCAACCTCTTTCCCACCTTTAGGTCTCGTCTATCTTCCCCACATCCATGGTTTTATTGATCATATTTCTAAGATCTTTTCTAAAAAGAACATCAAATTCCTTGCTCTTGTAGAAAATCCTACATTGGCCAAATAGGTCCTTTAATCAAAACTTGTCTTAAAGAGCATATAGTTGACACATTCCATAACCACATCTCTAAGTCTACAATCGCAAAACACTCCTACCCTTCCAAAACATAGTATATGTTTTGACCAAGTAAAAATCCTTGCATAAGCACCTTATTACTCCTCCAGTATCATTCGTGAAGATCTTGAAATCAAAAAACTTCCCAACAACCTTTTTTGGGAAGATGGCTATAGACTCAGTAAATCATGAAAACCTACTATTCATCACCTAATTCAATAAACTTCTTCCTCTTTCTTATTTTCTCCCCTCTTTTGTATCATTTATCTCTTCTTCCTAATCTCCTCTCGTGAGGTTTTCCTCCTCTTTTGATATCTCTCAATTATTCCTTTATTCATTATTCCTTCTTTACTTATGACATGGCTTATTCTTATTCTTAAAAAATAATTTTCCTTTCTAAAGATAGCAGAAGTTTCCTCAGACACACAAATTTTATTAAAGAAGAAAAATACTTTACACAATTAATGAAAGATCTTGTAGTCTCCAACATCACTCTCGCATGAGAAAATGAGAGCTTTAATAAGCTCATCATACTAATTCTAAGCTAATTTTTGTTATGGACATCTTATCACATAATCATGTGAGTATTACAAGTGTCCATGTAGATTACATAAAGATTCTAACAATTTCCTATTTTGTTGCTTCTAAGAAGTGACTCTTTTCTAGACTCATTATCTAATATAACTAAATACATTCTAGAAAAACCTAAGTACAATAAAATAATATTATACTAAGTACTTTAGGATCATAATATCTAACATTCTCCCTGTTGATCCAAAAGTACATTGGAACAAATACTAAGTTCTTCTCTAAACTTGGTAAATTTGATCTTGTCAAGTGGTTTCATGAAAATATCTGAGATCTAATCTTCTAAAAGACAATATATTGGTTTGATAATTCCCTTTGCAATAAGTGTCCTGGTGTAATGATACTTTGTGTTGACATGATTTTTTTGTTATGAAAAACTTGATCTTCAGCAAGTTTAATGGTTGACTAACTATCAATTAACAATGAAGTAGCTTATGTTTGAGTAATTACCAAATCCTATAAAACTTTTCATAAAACAACTGTCTCACATGATGCTTCCCATGCCGATATATATTTTTCATATGCTGAAGAATTTGAAATTGTAATCGGCTTATGCAACTCTTAAAAATTGTCGGTGATCCCATGTTGATTCTCTTTCATCAACACTTCCAGAAAAATTTGCATCTAAATATCCAACAATTACAAATTTTCTATTCTTCATGTATTTTCTATGTCATGCAAGCAGTAACATCTTCTATATTTTGCACCATGATATTGCCTCATAATGGGAAGATCGTCACTATTGACCAATTGACCCATTATGAGCCTAATCATCCAAGGCACATTGATAACATCCTTCCACTTATCTGATCAAGTGTTGTCCTTTTACCAATGGTAGATGTCAAACAAAAGATATTTCACGAATCATTGTTAATTGGTTCATACCAAGGATACACCCCTCCCACCCCAAGAATAGAGCATGTCCTCACCCTTACTTCATATAAAAGAGACATTCAGGATGCAAGAGCACATTTGTACACACACAACTCACAACTGCAGAAATTCAGTAAGTGCGTAAGTTTGGAGAGTAGTTGCAGCCACTGCAACAAGTATTTTTGGTTTTAGGATTGCAATATATCGTAGTTATGGTTTGGAATTTTTTCTTGGCATGCTAGCTCTGGAGAGTAGTATGCTACCTTGATTGGCTTTTGGATGTAGGGTTTTCTTCCAGAATTATTCTATATGTCAAGGTTAAGGTGCTCGAGGGTGGCTTCGGCCTATGGTTGGGTGAAAATATTTTTTATATTGTCTATGGTTAAATGAATGAGCCTATTATTTATAACAAGTTATGGGCCCACACTATGTTCAGACACTCTGACCATTGGAATATATATTGGGAGGATTTTCTCAGTTACAGTTGCAGTTAAATTTTTTGTTGCAGCAATGAAACCCTAACCCTCATGTTGAGGCACCTTAAGTGAAGAGATTGACCTAATTTCTAGATAGCCTAGTGATCCCTAAACTAGCGACCTCCTAGTATTCTTAGCAAGCTAAAACATCAAGTTTTATTTTTTGGTCAAAGTCAAAGGTTGACCAAGTCAAAGAAGTCATGACTTACTCTATGAAGTCAGAAAACAAGTTAGAAGGGGATTATAACTTCATAGCATGGAAGACAAGGATTTACCTCATCCTTGCTAAGAATAAAGTTTTGGATATCGTGAAAGGAAATATTGTGGAACCACAATTTGAAGAAGGAAAAGAGAGGGAACCTCAGAACGTTGCAGTTACGGAGAAGTCCAAGGACAATGACATCAATTCCATGAGTATCATAGTGGAATCTGTAAAAGACCACTTGATACCCTACATATCTCATCTTGACTCATCTAAGAATATGTACGATTCCCTAACTAATCTCTTCTCAGTTAGAAACATTGGACAAGTAATGAATATGAAGAATGATCTTCATGACATAAATGATGATGGAAGCATTACATCAAACTTTGTGAGAATCACTTAGTTAAAATATCAACTACAAGATATTGAAGAAATCATTTCAAGGAACCAGTAAATATAGTACTCAAAAGCCTTCCCAAGACATGGGATGCATTTGCCGCAAGCATGAACACAAGAAAGAAGTATATCATATTTGAAGAACTTTGGACTTGTTTTGCGCAAGAAGAATCAAGGATTAGCACAAAAGAGAAATCCCAAAAGAAATATGATGATCAATCCTTCACAACAAAATTCAATAATTTCAAGAATAAGAGGAATTTTGGCTTAAGGAAGGAAATAAGCGAAGCATTAGTTGTCGAAGAAAGGGAACCCTCAAAGAAGGTCAAGCAAGATAAAACAAACTTCTTCTTAAAAGTCAAGGTAACAATATTCTTCAAAGTTCTTGTACATACCATGTTTACATAGTTTCTGTACATATCTTTCATATCTATTTCTTAGAAGATTCAATGTTAAAGTGAAACAATGCCCATGGAAAAATAACAAGATAAATATTGCTATCATGATGACCACAAGTCAAGCAATACACATGAAAAGATGAATTACGTTGACAATCCTTGGTAAAAATTCTTTTGGAAGCTATTATATAAGTAACAATTTCCAGATAAGCCGAAATCAGAATCAAACTTGAAGAGACCTAGAAGAAGTCAAATTAGAAAGAAGTCAGGAATCAAGAGGAAATTAGAAAAAGACTTGTGGAACTTTGCAGAAGGAAATAAGGATGCAGACAGAAGCATGGAATCACTTAGATGGAGGTATCTAATTACAAAATTCCAAAAGAAGAGTATGCATTCATGCATAAAGCAAGGATTAGGAGGGAGCTAATCCTAAATGATATGATCCATCGAGGATTATGAAGTATCTTTCCATGTTCCAATTGAAAGTAGCAGCCATGATAAGTAACACATGTTCAGTTTAACTCTAGAAGAAGTCTTCTTTGAAAAGAAGCCTTAAAGTATCCTTCATTGTCCATCTACATCCATGATTATATGGTGAAAGGAAGAAGTTGTAATATTTAGGGCATATATAAGAACCCATGGAACCAAGAGATAAAGAGAGACATGAGGAAGAACATGAAGATTCCAAGAAGGAAAGAAAAACAATAACAACCAGTTATTATACTGAGAATCACAACACTACCAGCTTGGTTTGAACCCACTAAGAAGCAATCAAGTAGAAGAAATGGAAGTTATGATAAAGAAAAATGTATGTAAGAAAATGTGAAAAATACTTATGAATGGAAGAAATGCAATATTGAAGGTTTCTTCCAGAAGGAGGGAGAAGACTATGACAACAACATGTTCCAGTAAACCAAATATACCTCTTGCAATATCCATGGATTGGAATTTACATGTAAAAGACTGTTCTTCCCAATAAATCAAGTGAGAAAGAAGCTTATACCAGAAAGAGACCCATGTATGCATATATAAGAAGAACTTGTATGGATTCAAACAACTTGATGCATAGTATCTCATATACAACAGAAGTGTGGTGAAAACTTTCTATGACAGAGATAGTGTATCATAATAGTTACTCATAAAGTCTAGGATGGTGGATTGCTAATCCATGGTAAACTCTCATGATGACAAAAGAAGTTCTACTTCGATATGTTTTAGTTTGAGCCTTGCCATGATGTTATGAGCCAGCAAGAAACATAAGTGTTGAATTTGACCATGATATATTGTAATGATCAGATATATATGAAGCCTTCAAAGAAAACCAGTGTTCCATGAAAGACTGAAGTACATTGAGATCAAGCATTATATTCTCTGTGATGAAGTCGAGAAAATATAAGTGGGTCTCCAATATATCTTCAAATATGAGAAGATAGCATATATTTTGGTATAGCCTCTACCTAAGATGAAAAGTTTGTGTACTCAAGTAACAATTTGGGGCTCGTGGAGATGAATTCCTTATTGAAAAAGGAAGAGATTACTCCCAGGTTGGGATGGAGCACTTATAATTTATTGATTTATGGATAGTCATTTTGTAGTTTGAAAAATGGTCCAGGGTGATCAATTCCTTTCGATTTCAGAAAGTGGTTTAAGATTTCTGACGGATAGGCATTTTCCAATTTGGAAAATGGTCCAGATCGGACATTAATTTTCGTAATAAAAATGGTCGAAAAGATTGTTGATGTACCATAGAGAATGATTACCCTTATGGCCAGTGTGGGTGAATGGTATAGGACAATCATTCTTCTTGGCAGACACTCTGAGTAGTGGTAGAATGGTCTGCCTCATCAAGCAGTCGTTCTTTCGAAGTTCACAGTTGTGAGAAGTTTCAAAGAATGATTCATTTTGGAAGTTGGTGCAGAATAGTCATTTCCATTAGGAAATGGTCCAGACAGTCATTCTCTAGGGTAGACTCATTCTATCCAGGTTTCATTATGATTAGTGTCGAAGGAATGGACCAGTTAGGTGACTAGTCGAGGTTTAGCAATCATGGATATGCATTCCCTAGGGAAGACTCATTCCCTCCATGTTGCACTATGATTAGTGTTGGAGGAATGGCCCAGTTGTTGGTTGTGGAGCCTGATTATCTTCCTGATTCATAGGTCTTTTACTTTCAGCCATGTTTATACCCCATGAAGTATTTACACCCCAGAAGTATGTACACTCTTCCACGCGGGGGAGTGCATATGGGGGGTACCCCCTCTGCGGGGTTCGGGGGGGCTATCCCCCCGGCTGGGGGGTCTGGGGGCAAGAGTGCCCCTAGCGGGGGTTCAGGGTGAAGCCCCCAAAGGAAAAATTGCCTTGTAAATGTATATTGTAATTTCATTGTAAATCTGGACCATTCATTATAAGGTCGCAGATCTAACGGTAGAGATTATGTTAGTGTTTTTTTCCCTAGAAGGAAACCCTCTTTTATGAGGGAAATGTATTGTGGCTATGGTTGATGGTGAATATTGTATTCTGAGATAGGAGACTATGAGAGAAAGAAGAGGAAGTTAC
>JZKD02S1981052.1:29789-41622 GCA_000966675.3 Picea glauca | reverse complement strand
GGGTTTTGTTGTAGGTTGTATCCCTTCATTTGCTGGATAATAATAAAGGAAGGACCTGACAATTTCTCTAGTGGACGTAGCCCACACTGGGTGAACCACATAAATCTGTGTCTCTATTGTATTGTGTATCTTATGTGTTTTGTTTCCGCATTTGTTTTACTTTATTGCGCTGTGGTCCTATTTTTCTAACACTAGTTAGGTGAATGGTCCAGGCTTAGAAATCAGGGACAATTATTCTTCTATGCTTGAGAAGAATAGTCCAGATAGCCCATGGCTTATGCTTTACCTCCTAAGGGAATATGCTCTTCCAAATCTCATAGATGTGAGTGGAAGAATGGCCCAGATGTCTCAGTTTGTATCATGATATTGTTATGCAGGTTGATATGATTACTATGGAGATTGTATGCCTCTGGACAATAGTTGTATGCCACTGTGGTGGATGGGTTCCATTGGTCGTGACTATGTGTCACTGGTTAAATAGTCATGTGATAATTGGTGTGGTTGTATACCACTGGATAGTAGTTGTGTACTACTATGGATAGACATAGTTGTGTTCTATTGAATGGAATTGTTCTAATTTCCATGAATACTATTAGTAGTGTTGGAAATGATTACTATCTATATGGATAGTTAGTGTGTTTGTGGATAGATATTCTCCATGCAGAAAATGGTCCAGGATATTTATTCTTCTAGAACGTATGTCTGAATTAGAAGAATAGTCCTTGTATCCCATGGAGTGGCTTCCAACATCTATTGGAACACTTATTCTTCTAGGAAATATGTCTTGATTAGACGAATAGTTCGTGTATCACTCTATGGAGTGAGTGAATTATTCAACACGATGCATGATTACTTAGATGGAGTATGGATTCGAGAAATGATGTAGTTGATGCTATTAGATGATATTGATAGTGATGATGGTGCTCATGATTTGATTATGAGATAGCCTCTGTGGCTATGATGATGCTACCAGTTGAATGGTATGCTTGTGCTCAATACCATTGTTTTCAATACCTCCCTATGTACGAGGGAGCGTTGATATTATGGTAGCTACAAGAGGTATTAACCTCCAGGTGTAACCCTGACAAGAACAAAATATTCTGGGAAGCAAGAAGAAATCCTAAAGCCTTGGACATAACCCTAGAAGACAAGTCGACTAAAGAAAATAATTGATATTGAGTCTTTAGCCTCCAGAAAGAGAAGTCGGCCCAGAAAAATAAGAAATAGAAGTATAAGTAGAGGATTGCAGAGATCATTTGTACACACACAACTCACAACTGTAGAAATTCAGTATCTGCGCAAGCTTGGAGAGTAGCTGCAGCAGCAGCTATTGCAACTAGTATTTTTGGTCTTAGGATTGGACTCTCTCTTGGTTATGGTTTGGAATTTTTGCTTAGAATGATAGATCTGGAGAGTTGTATGCTACCTTGATTGGCTTTTGGATATAGGGTTTGCTTCTAGAATTATTCTCTCTTTCAAGGTTAAGGTGCTCGGGGGTGGCTTCATCCTATGGTTGGGTGACAATATTTTTATATTGTCTATGGTTAAACGAGCACACCTATTATTTATAACAGGTTATGGGCCCACACTATCTTAGGATTTTCTTAGTTACAGTTGAAGTTGTAGTCAAAGTTTTTTCTGCAACAATGAAACCCTAAACCTCGTGTTGATGCACCTTAAGTGAATAGATTGACCTAATTTCTGGATATCCTAGTACACAAAAGAAGATAAGGTAGGTACATTGTATTTATGTATTGGTAATATTGATTCTTCTATCTCTTTAGCTTCTACAGGAGTGGATACAAAACTATGACATCATAGGCTTGGACACATGAGTGAGAAGGGGATGAATATACTTCACAAAATATTTTTTTTTCCATATCTTAAACAAATTGATTTGGATTTATGTGAGCATTTTGTTTATGGAAAACATAAGAGAGTCATATTTCTCAGAGTCGGAAAAGAAAAGAAGAGTGAAAGGTTAGATATTTTGCATACATATGTACGTGGACCAACCCAGGTATCATCTCTTGGTGGATTTCATTATTATGTTACTTTTATTAATGATGCAACTAGGAAAACTTGGGTTTATTGCATTCGAAAAAAATCAGATGTTTTTTATACTTTTAAGAAATGGAAATATTTGGCTGAGAATGAGACATGAAAAAGGTTGAAGTGTCTCAGATCAAAGAATGGAGGTGAATATTTTAGAAAGGAGTTTGATCATTACTATTCATACCATGGGATTCATATAGAGAAGACAGTTCTAGGGACACTACAAGAAAATGGTGTGCTAGAAAGGATGAATAGGACAATCATGGAGTGTGCAACGAGTATGAGATTTCATGTTGGTTTTCCCTTACAGTTCTGGGAAGATGTTGTAGATATTTTTCTTTACTTAATAAACAGAGGAACTTCAAGATCTTGTGAATCATTTGTCCATATTGATAAAGAAAATAGAACAAATCTTGAGTCAAAATCCAAGAAGTGTACCTTTATTGGATACAGTGTTAATGATTTTGGTTATCGCTTATGGGATTGTGAAAATAAAAAAATCATTAGGAGTATAGATTTTATATTCAATGAGAAGGTCATGTAGAAAGATCAGTTGCAGGGAAAGAAATGGGAAAAAGGAAAACTAGAATACATAGTTTTTTATGAGATCACTGAAAAAGAAATTCCAAAGGTACCAAGAAATAAAAATGTACAACAACAGAGTCAACATGTACCTCAAACTACTGCAATTGTTGTTAGAATATATACCAGGTTAATTAGACCCCTGAACGATACTCGCCTTCATTGTATTATTTATTATTGACTGATTCTAGTGAACCACACTGTTATGAAGAGGCAATGTTGGTAGACACTAAAAAGAAGTGGGAGGAAGGACTGAAAGAGGAAATGGATTCCCTTGTAAATAACCAGACTTGGGATTTGGTTCAGTTTCCTGAATAAAAAAGAGCATTATAGAATAAATGGTTTTACAAGTTGAAGGAAGAATATGGAGGCAAAAAGTGGTACAAGGCTAGACTTGTTGTAAAGGGGTTTGCACAAAATAAAGGTATAGATTTTGATGAAATATTTTTTTCTATTGTTAAAATGAATTCAATTAGTACTATTTTAAGTCTTTTGGTAGTAGAATATTTGCATCTTGAACAGTTAGATGCAAAAACAACTTTTCTCCATGGGGATTTGGAGGAAGAGACTTACATGCAACAACCACAAGGGTAGGAGGTCAAAGGAAAGGAGAATTTGGTATGCAGGTTGAAGAAGAGCTTGTATGGCCTAAAGAAAGCTCCAAGGCAGTAGTATTTGAAGTTTGATAGGTTTATGACAGAACAAGGTTATAGTAGATGCCATTTTAATCACTATGTTTATTTTAAAAGGCTATAAAATGGAAGTTACATTATCTTGCTATTGTATGTAGATGACATGTGTGTTGCAAGGTCTAATATGCAAGATATAAATTTGCTCAAGAATAAATTATCTAATTCATTTGCAATGAAGGATTTGGGTGCTGCAAAGAAAATCCTTGGTATGAGAATAACAAGAGATAGGAAAAATTGCAAATTGACATTGTCTCATGGTGAGTACATAGAGAAGGTGTTGGAGAGGTTTAGAATCCAGAATGTAAAACTAGTTAGTACACCTTTGGCCAGCCATTTCAAATTAACTAAGAAAATGTGTTCCAAGAAATAGGAAGAGATAGAATACATGTCCAGGGTCCCTTATTCATCAACATTTGTTAGATTTGCACAAGACCAAATATTGCACATGCAGTGGGATTTGTGAGAAGGTATATGAAAAATCTAGGTAAAAAACATTGGGAGGTAGTAAAGTGGATTCTCAGGTATTTGAGAGGTACTTCTACTCATGCATTATATTTTGGAGGTTGAAACATTTTTCTACAGAGATATGTTGATTCAGATATGGCAGGTGATAAAGATAGAAGGAGGAGCACCATAGGGCATGTTTTTACTATAGGTGGAACAAAAATAAGTTGAATTTCGAAAGTGCAAAAGGTTGTTGCACTTTAAACAACAGAGGCAAAGTATATTGCTACTACAAAGGCTAGTGAAGAGATGATTTGGTTACAGAGGTTTATGGAGGAATTGGGAAAGAAGAAGGAGAATAGCAGGTTTGTTGGTTGTGGAGCCTAATTATCTTCCAGAGATAGAGGTCTTTGTTTTCATCCTTGTTTATACCCCATGAAGAATTTACACCCCAGAAGAATGTACACTCTTCCACGCGGGGGAGTGCAGAGGGGGGTTACCCCCTCTGCGGGGTCTGAGGGGAAAAATTGACTTGTAAAAGTATATTGTAATTTCATTGTAAATATGGACCGTTCATTATAAGGTCACATATCTAACGGTAGAAATTATGTTATGGTTTTTTTCCCTAGAAGGCAACCCTCTTTTATGAGGGAAATGTATTGCGGCTAAGTATGAGAGAGAATATTGTATTCTGAAATAGGAAACTATGAGAGAACGAAGAGGAAGTTACAACGAATTTGTTGTAGGTTGTATGCCTTCATTTGTTGGATAATAATAAAGGAAGGACCTAGCAATTTCTCTGGTAGACGTAGCCCACACTGGGTGAACCACGCATATCTGTGTTTCTATTGTATTGTGTACCTTCTATATTTTATTTCCACATTTGTTTTCTTTTATTGCTCCGTGATCCTTTTTTTCTAACAAGGTTATACTATGACAATGAGAGTGCCATTCATATTGAAAAGAACTCAAAATTTCATTTGAAGACTAAGCATATACAACTCAGGTACTGTTTCATACGATCCATCTTGGAAGATGGAAATTTGAAGTTGGAAAAGATATACACTAGCCAGAATCCTGTAGACATGTTAACTAAGGGAGTAACTAGGGAGAAATTGAGTTTCTGCTTAGTTTCAGTTGGTCTTCAAGCATGAAGATGAAGATGATAAATTTTCTAGGTCCAAGAAGGATCATAGTATAGTATATACAACAATGGTGGAGTTGTTGAGATCAGTCTCCAAGTGGGACATTGTTGGTTGTGGAGCTTGATTATCTTCCTGATTCATAGGTATTTGTTTTGAACCATGTTTATACCCCATGAATACTTTACACCCCAGAAGAATGTACACTCCTCAATGCAGGGGTTACCCCCTCTACAGGGTCTAGGGGCAAGCAGGCCCCTGAAGAAAAAATCACCTTGTAAATATAAATTATTGTACTTATATTGTAATTTTATTGTAAATATGGACTGTTCATTATAAGGTCATATATCTGACTGTAGAAGTTTTGTTAGGGTTTTTTTCCCTATAAGGAAACCCTTTTTTACGAGGGAAATGTATTGTGGTTGTGTATCATGGAAAATATTGTATTCTGAGAGAGGAGACTGTGAGTGAAAGAAGAGGAACTTACAACAACTGTGTTGTAGGTTGTATCCCTTCATTTGATGGATAATAATAAAGGAAGGAACTAAAAATTTATCTAGTGGACAAAGCCCACACTGGGTGAACCATGTATATCTCTGTCTCTATTGTATTCTTTATCTTCTGTGTTTTATTTCTGCATTTG
Source organism: Picea glauca (assembly GCA_000966675.3). NCBI lineage: Eukaryota > Viridiplantae > Streptophyta > Pinopsida > Pinales > Pinaceae > Picea > Picea glauca. The sequence continues at coordinate 36,064 of JZKD02S1981052.1, read as the reverse complement.
TTTTATTTTATTTCTCTGTGATCCTATTTTTCTATAAGAGATATCTACCAAATTGGGCTTTACTCATGTGTTTGCATCCCCCTACTACCCATAGTCCAACGGGCAAGTCAAAGCAGTCAATAAAGTCCTTAAATAGGGAGTGTACATTAGTATTTGTTCCAATGTACTTTTGGATCAAAGGGGAGAATGTTAGATATTATGATCCTAAAGTACTTAGTATAATGTTATTTTATTGTACTTAGGATTTTCTAGAATGTATTTAGTTATATTAGATAATGAGTCTAGAAAAGAGTCACTTCTTATAAGCAACAAAATAGGAAATTGTTATAATATTTATGTAATCTACATGGACACTTGTAATACTAACATGATTATGTGATAAGATGTCCCTAACAAAAATTATCTTAGAATTAGTATGATGAGCTTATTAAAGTTCTCATTTTCTCATGTGAGAGTAATGTTGGAGATTGTAATCTCTTGCATTAATTGTGTAAAGTAATCATCTTCTTTAACAAAATTGTGTGTCTGAGGAAACTTCTGCTATCTTTTGAAAGGATGTGTATTTTTTTAAGAATAAAGAATAAGCCATGTCATAAGTAAAGAAGGAATAATGAAGAAAGGAATAATTGAGAGATAACAAAGGAGGAAGAAAACCTCACTAGAGGAGATTAGGAAGAAGATATAAATGATACAAGAGAAGGGAGAAAATAAGAAAGACAAGAAGTTTATTGAATTAGGTGATGAATAGTAGGTTTTCATGATTGACGGAGTTTATAGCCATCTTCCTGATTAAAGTTGTTGGGAAGTTTTTTTATTTCAAGAGCTTCACGAATGATACTAAAGGAGTAATAAGGTGCTTATGCAAGGATTTTTACTTGGTCAAAACATATAATATGTTTTGGAAGTGTGCAAGTGTTTTGTGATTGTTGTCTTAGAGATGTGGTTGTGGAGTGTGTCAACTATATTCTCTTTAAGATAGTTTTTTATTGAAGGACCTATTTGGCCAATGTAGGATTTTCTACAAGAGGAAGGAATTTGATAAACTTCTTGGCTTAGCATAGGATCATATTTATCCTTAGTAATTCTAAAAAGATGCTTAAGGGTTCTATGGGTTTTAAAAAGGGTTTTGATGTTATTTTTTCCTAAGATCTTAGAAATATGATCAATAACACCATGGATGTGGGGAAGATAGACGAGAGCTAAAGATGGGGAAGAGGTCGGGGCCTTTTTGGTCCTAGAGTGAAGAGCTAAGTGAAAAGATTTGTTGATTTGGAAGGTGTTGTAGCCATTAGATCTAAGGACATCAGTGAGGTAGGATTTTTCTTTATTCTCTTATTCATAATAATAAAAAACTTTTATTTTTTCCATCATTACAAAATAAAAAAATTATTAGTCTAACAATTATTTTGTTCCTGAAATCAGTGGAGTGTCCACTAAAACTTACTCATGCACAAAAATCATACATAGTTAAATCTCTAGAAAATGTGTGTATTATTATGGTCAATGCACTAAATAAACTTATTAACGTTTATATGAAAATACTACATATTGAAGTGATTTAAATATTTAAATGATTATTATATGATGAACAAATAAAGAAATAGAACCAACAACTAAAAATAATTCTTTATATATTCTCTACCTTTCTATAAATAAATTGATCATAAAACAATTTACATAATTTTTTTGAGAAAATAAATTAAAATGGCTAACATGACATATCGATGTGCAACATGAGTTTGATATGAAGAAAATCAACTTTTCTTGTAACCAACAGAAATTTCTCTTCAACTCATATATCACTTTCGGCAATATGCACTTGGAATTGAAATTCAAGAGTTATAAAATATTTAAAATGAAGTGCACAATGTAAACCCTAGAATATAAACATAACATAACTACAATTGAATAATACTCTATCGTTCCAATGACTGACACAAACATATTAGAGATAAATTCATATAATAACTATCATATTAATCCCAAGCATAAACATACGAAATTGAAATTTTTTGGTCTCCTCATTAACTACAACAAGAATAACATCAGTAACTACAACAAGGCATAACATAATGACGGTGTACTGCAAGACATAAGACATAGGCGAAATCAAATGGGTAAAGAGGTATTATATGCATAGGTATATTTTATTATTTGGAGTGTTGGAATGTGACAACTAATTGACCTAAATTGGTCTAGTTGGTTCACAATGGTTTCTCCAACAAGATATTGTTGAAACTACTCAACAAATATAGGGGCACTATTAAATGTATTCAGTTTTGTATAATTCAAGGAGGAGGTGTATAAATTTCAATGCCTTAGAGGCATTTGAAGAGCAGGGGATTCAAGCCCTCTCCTAGGATGCCCGGTTGCCTAGCTACTGTTGTAATATAATGTTTAAGGAATAAAAGTCTTTTCCATTGTCTTGTGGATGTTTCCCTCACCCTGAGGGTTTTACCACATAAAATATTAGTGTCTCTTGTGTGATTTCCATTGATGTTATGTACACTGTATTCTTCTGTAAATTGTTTTAGATATGTTTTAAATTCATCTATGTGGGTTATAAATATCCTAACAAGTAGTATCAAAGAAAAGTGTTGTGAGAGTAGAAAAGAGTGTAGGTTGATTGCTCAGTGCCTTGCATATGCACATTTTAGATTTTCATGTTGCATGCGGACTGTTGTACTAGGGACGATCTCATACAAGGAGGATATGAGGTGGTCCATGAGAACCAAGAGAAGGTCTTTGCGCTTATGAGGAGAAGGGAATGGAGCATAGCCGTGTGAGGAGGTGGGATTCTTGACTGGAGGAGACCCTGATAATGACGAAGTGGTGATGTCACTCTGGCATTCCAAATTGAAATTATTACTTGTAACTGATGGACCCAAAGGTCGTCAATACTATACAAAGTCTTTTTGTGGAAGGGTGGATACAATATCAGTGAAAGAAATTGATACAACAGGTGCAGGAGATTCATTTGTGGGAGGGGTTCTGAATCCGATTGCAAATGACATATCTATGCTTGAGGATGAACAGAGGTTTAAAAAACAACACTTAGACTTGCAAATGAATGTGGTTAAATTACAACAACAAACAAAGGAGAAATCCCTGCACTGCCAGATAAATCAATAGTGTTGGAGCTCGTCAACAATCTTCCCTTCTAAGCATACTCCAAAGTCAAAGACTATAAAGTCCATTGAAATTATTTATCAGTTGATTCATTCATGGATTTATACTAAAAAATAAGAGGTATACTCTTGCCTGTGCAATATTCTTCCCTTTTTGGATGTATTTGGACTCACTAATCTCGGATCTATCCAAAGATATATTTGTAGAGAAGTGATCTGCAAAGATTTGAATTTGTAGAGTCCCCTGTCACCATGGAAGTCATTGCTTCTTACTGTGCCGAGTCATTGGAAAATGGTTTCAGAAAGCCTCTCCATTTGGAAAAAAAATGGAGAAGATCTTGATCGTTTTCTTTGGGGAGATGCTCATCGATTTTGTCTCCATGGTCTCGAATGTTTCATTGGCTGATGCACCCAGATTCCAAAAGGCAGCGGGTGGTGCACCTACTAATGTAGTTGTTGGGATTTCCAGGCTCGGTGGACGATAAAAAAAATCCTTCTCTGTCTTACAGCTGCTCACACCTGGTTGAATGTCTCTGGCAAGCACAGGTGGGTGAAAGGTTGATGCAGGCTGACTGATATCAGATGATGGATTCTCACTACAGGCACTAGGAAGGCTATAAACTACACCTTTGGCTCTTCCTCTTCTTCATCATGGCTCTCCCAAGGATCAGAGTCATAATCATCATACACAGGAACCATGGGAAAGTTGTTCTCTTAGTATTTTGCAGGCCCAAGATGGTTGATTTCCACACAATGATTTTCCTTAATGTATAAAGGAAAAGGATCTATTGCATACTCTTGGAAATCCTTCACATTCAACTCAGAATATGATTCATATCCATCATACACAGGTTGGCTGCTCCTTGAGTCATCAAAATATGAGGTAGGGACCTGCTGCTCTTCATCTGAATACACAAATATATCTTTGTTTAAATATGAGACAATAGGTGCATCAGGGGCAGAATATGCCTCCTCTATGGCTATGCAATCCTCAACCTCACCATCATGAGAAGTGATGCCAAGAACATCTACTCCTAGGACTAGAAAATCCTCTGTGCTTTCTTCAAAAGAGCAGTGAACATGATCTGCCTTCAATTTATTTATCCTTCCAGAAAGTGATCTCACCAGCCACACCAACTCAGCCAGGGCATCTTCTTCCTCCTCACAACCCTCATCCTCACAAATTCCATTCTCATAGCTTTCTTTCTAACATATTTCATTTGAAATAGTCATACCTTGAACACAGTCTTTATATTCTTCACAACAATTATGACAAATTAACTTAGAAGAATAAAACTTTTGACAGTGCCTATTGAAATTTGCATGAAATTCTCCTAGGGAGGAGATGCTAGGAGGGGGTAAGGACTGATACCATTGACGATTATATCCTATTAATGAGAACATGAACATATTTAATAATACATCCTCATGATGTATCTACCACTGGTGCATGAGTTCATGAAACTCACAGAGATGTTGGGCAAGGTTGTCATCTTTATGTTCTTTAAATATGGGGAAAAAATCAACCCACTCATCGACAGTAAGAACAACATTGGGAAAATCAAGAACAACAAAAAAGTTAAAAGGAGAAAACCTTTGAGCCATAATTTTGTCAATTTCAGACTAGTGGAGTCACCAATCGATCCTTTAACCATGGAGTCGCCAAGTGAATGATATGTAGTCTGAGTGTGTTTGGTCTTTGTTGACCATCAAAGACCATATCCGATTGTTGTGTTCATTTAGGGGGATTTAGGTGTATCCAGATGGAAGCCACACTGAAATATCAGAGTCGACACAGTGGAGTCGCGGCCAAGTGTAAGAACAATCTTAAATGGTTCTGATATCTAATGCACCTTCAGAATCATAAGCTCGTTGTTGTTCTATCCCAGGGAAAATTATTCAATTCATTCCCTGGCAGTGGTGCCAGAAATGTTAGCACTCGAAGTCACCCTCCGATTGCGGAGAAGGTAAGCCCAGTACCCATCAGAGTTTAGGTGGATGTTGGTTTTATATGGATGGAGGTCAATGGACAAAACTCAAAATATTGAATGATGTTCAACACAGAAATGGACAAAAAATGCACAGGGAAGTGAGAGCCACATTAACTTCAGCCAGTAAATTGAGTTAAAGTGAGAGCAGAGGGAAGACTTAATGAGAGAGGTGAGCGAGATTGGTATGGGCATCGGGAATTCTAGCAGCTTTGAGAAGAAAAACCCAAACTCAAGAGCAATCTTCAGCTTGAGTTCATACATTGGAATATGTCCAAACAACACAGTTACAACCACAAAATGATCAAACCTCCATCATCCTGCAAATGCAACAGCTCGAATGGATCTTCCATGCCCGAGCCATCTAGTGTGAGAGGGAACAGAAACACCGAGAACTAAGAAAATATAACCATGATATTTCAATAATCAAACCTCCATTAGAACAATATAACGATCCTCGACTCGATCATCCATTCTCGAGTGTTTTAAACATCTTTTACAGAAAAAATGACAAGAAAAAGGAATTTGACTTCTATTAACATGAAAGTCTCAAATCGATTACATAACTAGAGAACAACTCTGGCATCACAAGCATTACAAAATTGGGAGCTCTTCTCAACCAGTTGACGACCACTACAAAAATATCAAAATGACTCCTATATACTCAGAATAATTCACCACTAATAGAAGAGGCATGCTCAAGCCTTTACATTCAAGGCTTTACGTATGCATGTTCTCTGGCAGACTGCATGTGTAGTCTTCTGTTAGACGCAAGATTCTATAAAAAAAAATCATGTTTTAGTAGGAACCTGCAGAAGAACGAACTTGCTGACAATCCGACCTGGCTTTCCATTTAAGTGGTGAGACAAGGTTTCACCAAACATCCTCACCTTCATTAACTATCTGCATCGAGATCAGGACGGATCCCAAGTCAAATCCATTCCTAGAAGACTTGTTGGACACACTCTGAACACTGTCGTCTCGATCTATGTTGGATGCTTGTAGGAAAGACTAACAGGTGGAAGTGGAGTGAGGAGATGGAAAGAAGTGAGGTGCCTGGAGAGAACCGATAGTTTTTGATGAATGATCGATGGTCATGTGGATGGACGAGGTGACAGAGTGGCGACTAGGAGTGCGTGGGTGCCACAAATTTGGAAGC
>JZKD02S1981052.1:8749-18878 GCA_000966675.3 Picea glauca | reverse complement strand
CATCTTCACGAGTACACCCAGTTTTCCATGTTTCATGCTTAAAGAAGGTTATAGGCGACAAAATCCCAGTTCAAACTATATTTCCAGAACTTGATGAGGAAGGAAAAATCATATTAGAGCCTGAAGCCATCACTGACACAAGAATTCACCAGCTGAGGAATAGATTCATTTCAGAGTTCTCATTAAATGGAGGAAACTACCGGCTGAAGATTCCACTTGGGAATATGAGTCTTTTATATAGAAGCATCCAGAGTAACTCAAGCATTGCGGAAAACACTTGTCTCAAGGGGAGGGGCATGTTAAGCCCTAATATTGGCTCATTAACCCTTAATTAGGGCATATTATATTAGTAATGTTATTTTATTTATGTCAGCTTTAGGCCATTAGTTGTAATTATACCTCCTAGTCTCCTATATATACAAAGGAGACATTTTCATTTTGAATCATCTTGTACTTGAACATTTAAGTGGGGTAAAAGGATGTTTCCCTCTCGAAGAGGCTTATTATCTGAAATTATCTCTTTTTCAAGGCATTGAGTACTTTTTCTGAGGTTTTTCTATGCTATATTGATATTTGGTTCTTAACAAAAGGAAAAGGTGCCAGAACTAAATCTGTAGGACAAATAAATAATACACCCTCTTCTCAAGGAAATCATCAGCATGGATGAAATCAACCTGCTCAAAGAAGACAGCCATTTTCCAGGTACAAAGATTTTTTCTATGGATATTGTTTCTATTGTTCTAACTTTGGCCACAAAGATGTAAATTGTTCCTTAAGATTTAGACATGAGCAATCAAGACACCCAAGGAATAAATATATTCCACAACAGAGAATGAGACAACCAAGTAACAAACTACCATAGATTGCAAATTGTCAAATTAAGTTTAGAGACATGCAACTGAGGAGGTCAAGAAATAATAAACAGTCAATGAGTAGACAACGCTTCAACAATCACTTTGACAGACTGAACAATGATATTGAATGTTATAACTGTCATAACTTTGGCCACAAAGCTGCAAAATTCCATCTGAAGAATTACAAAGCATATCCAAGAACAAATCTCTTAGCTAGAAAGGCCAGCACATGGAAAAAGAAAGATAGTGAAAAATGTGGTCAAATAATTTAAACTCAAAAACAAAAGGACTCCTGGAATATAGATAGTGAATGTTCCAAGCACATGGCTAGATACTACGATAATATTCTTCCTATAAGTAAAAGAAAAACAGGAAATGTGATCTTTGAAAATGATGAACCAGGTAAAATCAAGGGTAAAGGGATGGTGAGTTTGAGTAATGGCAAAGGAAATGCTCAAGATGTTCTACTTGTAGATGGTCTGAAACATAATTTGCTAAGTACAAGTCAAATGTGTGACAGAGGCTGTGAAGAGGTGTTCATGTGTAAGGTGAAAAATGTAAACTCGTGACAAGTGGTGGCTAAAGGAATAAGGACAGATAATGATGTTGATATTGAATCCTCCCATGCAAGAAAAGAAGAAGTAGAAGAAAAATCATGTCATAAGATGGAAGAAGAAGTTGGGAAGGTTGAGAAGTCAAACACCCAAATCAAGTTCCTGAATAGCTCCATGACCTTGGATGAGATCTTGGATAGTCAGAGATCACCAAATGACAAATCCAGTCTTGGATACAACAAGGAAGAAATCATTACTCCTTAGAAGTCTAACATAGGTCCTTCATTTGTAAAAAGGGAAAGCTTGTATGAGAGTATTTGTAATGGTTTTTTCTTGTGATGCATATGGTCATAAAAGTCTTGGATTGTAGGCATCATGGAATAAAAATGAAATTGTTGTAATAGAAGATCGAAGAAGAGTGACAGGGGGAGTCATTCAGTTATGACAAGAAAAGGTTGATGAATGAGTCCCAGTAAGAGAGGTGAGCAAAATTGAGTCTACTACAAAGGACATGGTTGAATATGAATATGAACAGGTCCAAGAATCAGAAGGAGAAGACTGTGAGTTAGATACAAACACTCTGAAGAACTCAAATAAGAAGGTCCATCCTGTCAGGGGGAGTATGTATTGGTTGAACATCTGATAACTCCAACAAGTACTACAATAGTTCAGGAGGAGAATGTTTTCTTTGACATTGATGTCAAAGGGGGAAAAAAGGAGTGGTACAGATGGTACAATTGAATATCTAGGATGCTACAGTTGGATATCTAAGTAGAACAGTGCAGCTATTCAAGGTTTCCATCAATGCCAAAGGGGGATATTTTTGGCATGTTTACAAGAAGAGTGTGCTTGTCATTGATGGCAAGAACAACAACAATGTTGGCATGTTTACAGGCAGAGTGTGCATGGAAATAATGACATCAATGATGGCATGTTTATAGGAAAGAACAACAGAGAACCAAAGCTTGAGAGACAAAAAGTTGAGAAAGGCAGAATGTGCCAGGTTGGCACCAGAAGTATTTTGGGAAGACATAGATGAGCAAGCTTGAGAAGCTCAAAAGAGATTGATCAGAGTTGCACGCAGATAGTTCAGAGTTGCACACAGAGCACAAGTGTGCGCTATGGCCAAGGGAAATGCTTTCCAAAGCTCAGGAGATATAGCATTCTGATATGCGTAGATGAGATCCCATACATCAAGGCTCGTAGAAGGATCAAAGGTCATGTCTCACAGAAGGATAAAAGGTAAGATCAGGTGAATAAGCCTCACCAATCTCGAACACCCGATGATTGTTAGATCAGTGTCTAGTGAATAGAGGGAGTTTAGAGGAGACATACAGATCTGATCCGTTGGATTTGAGCACCGAGGATCAATAGTCATTGGATCCAAAAATAAATGCAAGAAGGTTAAGCCTTTGATGAGCGTAGGAGAGCAGACTTGTCAAAGTCCCGAAGTCCCAAAGTAAACAAGGATCGTCCATCATCAAGACTGATGGGTGGCACACGATCCTGAATTTCGAAGAAAAACACTTCGAGGATTTTTCAGTTTGAGACTTGAAAAACCTGAAGTCCAGAGAGACGGAGAGCCGGAGTAAATGACAATCGTCAGATCAGTTTGAAGTGGAAGGATAGGATAAGCTAGAAAAGATGCATCACATAAATATCGAGTCGTCGATCCAAGATCCTGATCAAATGAAAAACATTCACTTCGGATATATATATGCGAGGGGTTTACACTCAGGGAAGTTTGAGATTTGAAATCCCCGGAATGCGAAGTTCCGTCAACTGTCATATCTAGAGATCAAACAATGACCATTAGATCATGGAAATATATGTCATCAGATTACGTCAACAAATGTTGTCCTCAAGGACAGGTCGTAGACTACGTCAGCAAGGACACATGGAAGTTTCTCAACTCGTGACATGTCATCGAGTGACGTAAGAGTTATGTCACTCCGATAGTTTTTCTTCGGGAGTTTTACCACTGGTACTCAACCAAATACCTGAAGTCCCGAATATTGAAGACTTGAAGTGGGTAGAAGTCATGCGATCTGAAGATCACTTCGGGTGTAGTATCAATTGTTGATCGTGTAGCAGGATATGTGTCAATGGATCGTGAAATCCAGGGGAAACTTCTTCGGGAAAAGAGAAGGAGAAAGGTTTGAGATTGTCGAAGGCCAAAGTCCTGGAGTGGAGGATAGTCGTTGGATTAAAGAGGACATGCATCAATAGATTTTCATCTCTGGGAAAATGAGAAGGAGAAAGGTTTTATATTTCCAAAGTGTCGAAGTCCCAAAGTGAACGAGGATTGTTGATTCAAGGAGGACACATTGCAGGAATCTATGGACTCTGGCTAAAAGCATTCTAAGAAAACGGTGGTTGACAATTGAAATATCCAAAGTTTGGAGACCCGAAGGAGATCTCAACCATTGATCTGAGGGGGACGCGTGTTGTTGGATCATGGACTCCAGGTGAAATTCTCTAGGAGCAAGCAAAGTTTGAGAATCGAAACTCCTGAAGACCGAAAGATGAAATTGATCTCGTCCATTGGTTTGGAGAGACATGTGTCATCTGATCGTTGAGACTAAGGATCATGGGTGGATAAAGGAAATAAGGAAGAACTATTGATTCAAGAGGACAAATGTTAGCAGATCTTCCATTCTGGAAGATATCTAGTCAGCAGCAAAAGGATTTGAGAGTTGAAACTCTCGGAGCCAGGATCATGAAGGAAACCTCACACGTTGATGGAGGAAGGGAAGATCTGGTCCATGGAATTGAGAGGACAGATCTGAACCATCCATTCAAGAGCACTGTCAATATCATGAGATCAATGGTTGTTCTCCACTGCGGGGCCAAAACATGCTCGAGCCTTAATTTTTTGTAAGCGAGCCGCAATCGAAACCATGGATTTGGATAAAGGACGCGTGGAGGCTCGTGGTGAATTGTGGGGTGAAAAGCAGTTTGGTCTAAACTACCTTTGGACTCACCTACAACCACTTGTTCACATGAAGCTCATAGCCCAAGTTCATATTGTGAAATGGAGCTAGCGCTCACTAGACAAAAATTGAGAAGTGCCTTTTGAATAAGCACTTGGTCACCATCGGTGGTCACACGAAGGAAGGGGCTATAAGCCAAAGAAGACATAATTGACTGATTGTAACTACCATAATGAAGTGATTGCATTGGATAGAGAACTCTAGGATCTAGAGGGTGATCTTCAGAGAAGCTGAAGAGTCTCAAGGTAAATGCCAGTGGAACAAAGACTCATCATAGAGACAATTAACAGATTGAAAAGTGTTGAAATATGTAACTGCAACAAAGAGGATAAGCTCGACTGTGACAGAGTAGATGAATAGTCTCACTGCCAGAGAAGGAAAATAGTCTCAGCATAATGCTCAGTTATGATGAACGCATGGAGCTAACTGCCAGGGAGGATAAAGAGTTGCCATGATGATCAAAAGATGACTCGTCGTGAGAAAAGCATGCCAAAGAATGAAGTGAAGTGATTTCTCTATCGAGCTATGTAGGAGTGAGGAAGAGCTACAGTGAAAAACTTGTAGGGCATAACAGTGACACTTTAAAGAGCATGCATAGGCATTGCGCATAAAGCATGCATAAGGTGCACAGAGAGTATAAAAAAAATGCAGAACAAAGAAGAGATAGAGCGACAGTTGACCGGGATTCATGCGGGTAGAATCATGCGGTGTGCAGGAGCTGAAGCGTAGAAGAAGAAAGGAACAAAAATGCATATCTGAGAGAAGAAAAAAAAGCGCAACAGAAATGAGGAGAGAGACACTGATGTGGGCAAAGCATAGCAGTGTAGCAGAATAGTGATGAGACTGGTAAGCCATAGATAAATGTTGTATCACTGTGATAAAGTTGTAAAAGGAAAATATTTATATTTCAAGGTGGTTGGGAGGCTTTAGGGAGGATTGGTGTCCTCGGAGTTTCAAGTATGTGCTTGAACATGGGGATTTGTAGCTTCCATCTGGTTACAACCAAAAAAAACAGGGTGGCAGGGTGGTGCAAGGGACAATTGTTGTTCTCTGTTATAAAGGTCGGTTCCTGTGTGACTGGAAGTTGGTGCTTCCATCCAGCTGGTGCTGGAACACTTAGGGAATTGGTGCTTCCTTCTAGTGGGTTCTAGAGAAACCAGGGAGTTGGTGCTTCCTTCTAGTGGGTGCTAGAGAAACCAGAGAGTTGGTTCTCTTAGCAAGTAGCAGCTTGTAGAATAGAGGTGGTAGCCTCACAATGAGTTGGTGCTCATAAGAATGATAATGTACAGAAAATAAATATTACTTATCATATCAAGAAGAAGAAGTTTTTACCCTTTATGGGTTTCCTTAGGAAATATCTATCTTTGTATATTTCATGTGTGTGATTGATGTTGAATGTTCTATTGCTTACCTCCATGCATTATTGTGATTGTAATTGAGTTCTCTGTAAAGATTTTAAAATAAGGATAATTGTTTAAGCACAGTAACAACTGATTCACTGCCCCCTCTCAGTTGTCCGACATACTCACCATGATACAATGTCAATTTGCAATTTTTCCTGTCTCTTGTTATTATCATACCAAGGATTTTCTTTGAATCACCCAAATCCTTCATTTCAAATGACTTATATAATTTATTCTTGAGCACATTTATATCCTGCATATTAGACCCTGCAACACGCATGTCATCTACATACAATAGCAAGATAATATAGCTTCCATTTTATAGCCTTTTAAAATAAACATAGTGATAAAAATGACATCTACTATAACTTTGTTCTTTCATAAACCTATCAAACTTCAAATACCACTACCTTGGAGATTTCTTTAGGCCATACAAGCTCTTCTTCAACCTGCATACCAAATTATCCTTTTCTTTGACCTCCTACCCTTGTGGTTGCTACATATAAGTCTCTTCCTCCAAATCCCCATGGAGAAAAGTTGTTTTTGCATGTAACTGTTCAAAATGAAAATCTTCTACTACCACAAGACTTAAAATAGTACTAATTGAATTCATTTTAACAACAGGAGAAAATATTTCATCAAAATCTATACCTTTGTTTTGTAAAAACCCCTTTACAACAAGTCTAGACTTGTACCACTTGTGTCCTCCATATTCTTCCTTCAACTTGTAAACCCATTTATTCTATAACGCTCTTTTTTATTCAGGCAACTGAACCAAATATTAATTCTGGTTATTTACCAGGGAATCCATTTCCTCTTTCATTCCTTTCTCCCACTTGTTTTTAGTGTCTACTTGCATTACATCTTCATAATAGTCTGGTTCACCAGAATTAGTCAACAATAAATAATAAAATGAAGGAGAGTATTATTCAGGGGTCTACTTAACCGGGTAGATCTTATAACAACACTTGCAAGAGTTTGAGGTACATTTTGACCCTATTGTTGTACATTTTTATTTTCTGGTACCTTCGGAATTTTTTTTCCAGTGGTCTCATCAAGCACTATGTATTTTGGTTTTTATTTTTCCCATTTCTTTCCCTGCAACTGATCTTTGTACATGAACTTCTCATTGAATATTAAATCTATACTCCAAATGATTTTTTTATTTTCATAATCCCATAAGCGATAACCAAAATCATTAACACTATATCCAATAAAGGTACACTTCTTGGATTTTTCCTCAAGCTTTGTTCTGTTTTCTTTATCAATATGGACAAATGACTCACAAGAGATTGAATTTCCTCTATTTATTAAGTAAACAAAAATATCTACAACATCTTCCCAAAGCTGTAAGGGAAAACCAACATGCAATTTCATACTCCTTGCACACTCCATGATTGTCCTATTCATCCTTTCTAGCACACCATTTTCTTGTGGTGTCCCTGGAACTGTCTTCTCTCTATGAATCCCATGGTATGAATAGTAATCATCAAACTCCTTTTTGCAATATTCACCTCCATTGTCTGATCTGAGACACTTCAACCTTTTTCATGTCTCATTCTCAACCAAATATTTCCATTTCTTAAAAGTATCAAAAACATCCGATTTTTGTTGAATGAAATAAACCCAATTTTTCCTAGTTGCATCATCAATAAAAGTAACATAATAAAAAGAGCCACCAAGCAATGATACCTGAGTTGGCCCACTCACATCTATATGCAAAATCTCTAACCTTTCACTCTTCTTTTCTTTTCCGACTCTGAGAAATATGAATATCTTATGTTTTCCATAAACACAATGCTCACAAAAATCCAAATCAATTTGTTTAAGATATGGAAACAAACTTATCTCCTTTTTCACACTAGGATATCCAGAAATTAGGTCAATCTATTCACTTAAGGTGCCTCAACACAAGGGTTAGGGTTTCATTGTTGCAGCAAAAACTTTGACTGCAGCTGCAACTGTAACTAAGAAAATCCTCTCAATCTATATTCTAGTGGTTAGACTATCATAATATAGTGTGGGCCCATAACCTATTATAAATAATAGGTGTGCGTGTTTAACCATAGAAAATATAGAAATATTGTCACCCAACCATAGGACAAAGCCACCCCCGAGCACCTTAACCTTGAAAGAGAGAATAATTATAGAAGCAAACCCTAGATCCAAAATCCAATCAAGGTATCGTACCACTCTCTAGAGCTAGCGTACTAAGAAAAAATTCCAAACTGTAACCAAGAGAGAGTCCAAGCCTAAGACCGAAAATACTAGTTGCAGTAGCTGCAGCTGCAACTACTCTCCAAACTTGCGCAGTTACTGAATTTCTACAGTTGTGAGCTATGTGTGTACAAATGAGCTCAGGCATCCTTTATTTATACTGCTCTTTCTTAGTTGTCTGGGCTGACTTCTCTTTCTGGAAGCTAAAGACTAAATATTAATTATTTTCTTTAGTCGACCTGTCTTCTAGGGTTATGTCCAAGGCTTTAGGGTTTCTTCTTGCTTTCCAAAATATTCTATTCTTGTTAGGGTTACACGTGGAGGTTAATACCTCCCATGGCTACCATAATATCAACACTCCCTCCTAGATAGGAAGGTAATGAAAACAATGGTCTTGAGCACAAACATACCATTCAATTGGAAGCATAATCATAGCCACAAAGGCTATCTCATGATCAAATCATGAGCACCATTATCACTATCATTATCATATAATAGCATCAACTGCATCATTTCTCGAATCCATACTCCATCTGAGTAATCAGACATGGTATTGAATAAGTCACTCACTCCACAGAGTGATATAAGAACTATTATTCTAATCAAGATATATGGCCTAGAAGAATAATTATTCCAACAGATGTTTGAAGCCATGCCATGGGCTACAAGGACTATTCTTCTAATTCAAACATATGTCATAGAAGAATAATTGTCCTTGACCATTTTCTGCTTGGAGAATATCTGTCCACCAACACACTAACTATCCATATAGCTAGTAATCATTTCCAACACTACTGATAGTCTTCATGGAAATTAGAACAATTCCATTCAATAGAACACAATTGTGTATATCCATAGTAGTACACGACTACTATCCAGTTGTATACAACCACACCAATTATCACACGACTATTTAACCAGTGACACATAGTCACAACCAGTGGAACACATCCACCATAGTGGAATACAACTACTGTCTAGAGGCATACAGCCTCCACAATAATCATATCAATCTGCATAACAATATCATGATACAAACTGATTCATCTGGGCCATTCTTCCACTGACATATGTGATATCTGGAAGAGCATATTCCATTAGGAGGTAAAGCATAAGCCATGGGCTATCTGGACTACTCTTTTAGAGAATAGAAGAATAATTGTTGTTGATTTCTGAGCCTAGACCATTCACCTAACTGGGCCATTCCTCTGGCACGAATCATAGTGCAACCTGGAGGGAATGACTATTCCCTAGGGAATGCATATCCTCGATTGTTGAACCTGGACCAGACACCTAACTGGTCTATTCCTCCAACACTAATCATAATGCAACTTGGATAGAATGAGTCTACCCTAGAAAATGGTTGTCTGGACCATTTCCTAATGGAAATGACTATCCTGCACCAACTTCCAAAACGAACCATTCTTCGAAACTGCTCACAACTGTGAACTTCGAAAAAACAACTGCTCGATGAGGCAGACTATTCTACTTGACCACTACTCAGAGTGACTGCCCAGAAAAATGATTGCCCTATACCATTCCCTCACACTATCCACAACAGGAATCACTCTCTATGGTACATCAACAATCTATCAGAACATTTCCATTACGAAAATCACTCTCCAATATGGACCATTTTCTAAACTGGAAAATGCCTATCTGTCAGAAATCTCAAAACACTTTCCGAAATGGAAAGGAACTGCTCATCCTAGACCATTTTTCAAACTGCAAAATGACTGTCCATAAATCAATAACATATAAGTGCTCCCTCCCAATCTGAGAGTAATATCTTCCTTTCTCAATAAGGAATTCATCTCCACGAGCCCCAAATTGTTACTTGAGTGCACAAACATTTCATCTTGGGTAGAAGCTTTACTAAAATATTTGCTTTCTTCTCATATTTGGAGATATATTAGAGAACCACTTATCTTTTCTGGACTTCATCAAAGAGAATATAATGTTTTTTCTCAATGTACTTCGGTCTATCATGGAACACTGGTTTTCTCTGAAGGCTTCATATATCTCTGATCATTACAATATATCATGGTCAAATTCATCACTTATGTTTCCTGCTAGCTCATAACATTGTGGAAAGGCTCAAACTAAAA